>VZTF01004373.1:5196896-5238948 GCA_013397755.1 Cnemophilus loriae | reverse complement strand
TTTTTTTTTTTTTTTGGTGCTGTTGTTACTATGTCTTATTCAATTCTAACCATTTGTTCTCAGTTTTGCAGTTCTAGTCGTCTGATCCATGTTTTCCAGTACTGACAATACATTGTTTTAATTGCTAAGGTCACAATTTTTTTTTCTCATTTCACAGTTTTGTTTTCTTGCTCCCCGTACACTTTTTTTCAGTGTTCACTCGTTGGTTTTAACATTTGAGCATCTTCCTTCTAAAGTAGAAGGTACATCTCTTAATTTGTGCTTTTACAGTTTAGCTTATTCAAATTAATGTTTTCTGTCCTGCAGCCTGACTCACATTGGGGAATCTGTATAAAGTCACATACATAATGGCAAGATAATTGGCTTTTCTTTAGCACCTCCTCCACTCCAGAAAACACTTGGCCATCTAATAAAGAAGTCAACTAGAGCACAAATAAGTGTCTTTAAATAACTTTCTGACCAGAGACGGTATATGTTAGTGTACTCTTGATTACGGATGGAGGTAGCTGCCACCCCGCATATCATGGGTTGAGACTCTGAGGAGCGTTCCAGCCGGAGGTTCTGATTTCAAACCAAGTCTTATCTTCCTTACTAAATAAAACCAAAAAAAAAAACAAACCAAAAACATTTGAATGCCTACCATATCTATTTCAAGAAAAACAGTGCAGTAAGTTGTTTAATATATTATGAAAATATGATAATAGTACTGCGACTGCAGAATTTTACAAGGGCGGTAGAGAAGGACAAAAAATCATGTAAAATTTGTTTTGGATCTTCACTTCTTCAAATGAACCGAGCAAAATTATGGTGATTTATCAGGAAACTACAGAACATGATAGTAAAAAAGAGTGAAATGACAAGTTCAGAATAAATTAGATACACTCTTCTAAATTAAATTCTGCAATTTCTCTGTATTAGAGCTGGAGTTTTCACATTTCTTATTTCCATTTGAAAACTAATAATTCTAATTTTATTATTATGTACATAGCAGTTACAGAATACAATTTATGGAACTATTCTGTAGATAAGAAAGTAAAAACTGAAAATCAAAACAAAACAAACTATAAAACTTTAATTAAAGGACTCAGCAGGTTAGACTTGTTTCACATACAAGAAATAGTATCAAGGAGCTTCTCTTTTTTTCTTGTTTTTTTGTGGTTTTTTTGTTTTTTGTTTTGTTTTTTTTTTTTTTAAATAGAAACACTAAATGAGTAAATCCTTGTCCCAGTAGAATAAATTTTATTACGGACTGGTTAAAAAACCTTTTTTTCATAGGGAGCTAGTGACAAATAAGAACTACTTATTTGCTTCTGTCTTTCTGATTGCTTTGCAAAATGAAACTGATTAATTTGAATTTATAGGCAGTTAAAAACAAGAAATGAAATAAAATTTGCTGCAAAGCAATAATCTATTCATAATATAAAATTTCATTTAAAGAGCTTACAATGAGAATACATTGAATTATTCATTGAAAACAATGAATCCTTTGAATTTGGCCTCTGAATGTGGTTGCAAATTGTCAATGCGCACTCATGAATTTTATTAATGCATTTTGTTATTTAAAATCTTTGATGGATTACACATATGAAGATACGTTTGCATATAGATTATATGTGAGCTCCCTGCTATATTAACTTATGCAAATATTCACAAAGCAGAATGTTTTTGTTTTTTTTTTTTTGCTTTGGTCATTTACAGACACCCTATGTAGTTATCTTTTGCTGTTGTTAAACATCATGATTTGATCTGCATTTTGAATGATTCAGAGTCAAATTGAATCAATTCACAAACTTTCTGTCTTAACTTCAAGGAAACTACCTTCTCTGATTTGTAGGTCTGCCTATTTGTTTAAAAAATAAAGATAATACATCTACTTTACTACGGAAGTCTTACTTATGACAGTGACAGGATATCAGCATAAGTATCAATATAACATAGCTATAGTTGGGGTCAAGATGTCAAAGAAATATACTGCGGTCTATACTCTTTCATGGGAAAATGGTAAGTAATATAAAGAGATAACTTTAATATGGAAAAAAAATACACGCACAAAAATAACTTTAAAATCCCCCAAAGCCACAAGTGATGGGATTTCCTATTATGCTCACCATTAACATTTAGCTTTTGTTTGGAAACTAAAGCCTGGAAGAAAGCAAAAAGCGCATACCTATCTTATGTATTTTTTTCCTATGAAACTTTATTTTTAAAATTCTTTTTGTAAGAGTCATACGGATTTGCACTACTTATGTGGCAGCCATCAGCTTTTGTCTCAGTTTTTCAGTAATATGAATACATAGCTTTCAGGTGTGATCAGATTATAATGGAGCTGCTAGAAGCCTACAGCCTTTTCTTTTAAATTACTTTTTCCTACAAACTGCATGAATTAAATTAATTGGATGATTTTTTTCCTGCTCAGTTTTTTATGCCATCACTAACATTTTTCCACAGTCATTCATCACATACGGTTAAACATTGCTATCTGCACAGGCTATGCTTTCCAAGCCTTCTCAATTGATTGTCATACCACCAACAAACAGGGAACTGGGAGCTTGCTATACTATGTTAAGCATGGACCAAATAACACGATTTCAGGCATCAGCCACTCTCACTGAACCTATGAAAGTTTTACTTCCTGTCATTATTCTCAGTGTTTTCTGTCAGTTAGAAATTTTAGGTGCATTATTGCTCCTAGCTGAAGGGTAAAGTAATTTTTTTTTGTTAAAATCTGTAATCTAAGCTTATGAAAGAATTAGGTATGTATTCACTGACATGGTATTGTCAGGGTATTGTTCGTCTCATTAAGTGCTTTTGTTTCTATGTTGATAAGAAACTTGTCATGCGTGACATATTTCACCTATCTACAAAGAGCATTTCTTTAACCAGTTGGACTCTACATTTGTGTACTGGTTTGGGCTGGGGTAGAGTCAATTTTCTTCAGAGTAGTTTGTGTGAGGCAGTGTTTTGGATTTGTGCTGGAAATAGTGTCAGCAGTTCAGGGATGTTTTCATTATTACTGATAAGTGTTTATACAGTGTCAAGGACTTTTCTGTTCCTCAGCCCACCCCACCAGTGATGAGGCTGGAATTGGGAAGGGACACAGCCAGGCCAGCTGACCCCACTGACCGAAGTGGTATCCCATACCGTATGGCACCATGCTCAGCGTACAAAACCAAGGGGAAGAAGACAGAAGGTGGAATGTCTGCAGGGATGGTGTTCGCCTTTCCTAATGACTGTTATTTGTGATAGAGCCTGGCTTTCCTGGAAATGGCTAAACACCCTCCTGCTGATGAGAAGGGCTGAATGAATTCTGTTTTACTCTGCCTGTATGTGTGACTTTTGCTTTATCTCTCTCTCATCCCACAAGTTTTCTCAGATTTCTGATTCTCTCCACCATGGCACCAAAGGGAAGTGAGTGGCTACCTGGTGCTCAGATGCTGGCTGGGGTTAAAATAGCAATTTTTCAGTATTGTTCAGTATTATGTCAACTTATTGACACTATAGCTTTGTTTTTTAGTCCTTTTGTTTTGTAGCAGTATTGCAATTATCATACAATTAGCCTTTCTTTTCAAGTTTTGTCCAAGTTTTCACAGTCATGGTTAATGCAGATGTGCACTTGCTGTTGGATCATATATATTGTTCTTCTGATATTTGCATGTCATCAATAGAAAAGGATAAAAAAGCTGTATTAATTTATGCCCTGAATAGACACAGTCAGATGTCTATGCTGCCTTGTCAGTACTATATTTATTAATATTCATATTTTTATATAATTCTGCAACCAACTAAATAATATTTTAAGAATTCAAAACTTTTTTGTTAGTGCAAACTGAGTGCATTGTGGATCCCAGTAAAAAACACTATTTATTTAGTCTATACAATTGCTCTAGTTATTGTAAGGCAATAGATCTCTCGAGAGACTGAAATAAAATGCCAGTATAGACATCTCATATGTGGATTGAATGAGCACTCTCTCCCTTCCCCATCATAAGTATCTGGCTGAATTTAGGTGAGATATATACCACACACATAGGATTTTGTGTGAGCTTTCATTATGTCATACTGCTGCTATTGCAATCGCCACTCAGGAAGTTACTTCTGCCTGGCCTCTGTAACAAATCTATGGTCTCCTCACATTCTGTTCAGAGAGCTGCTGCTGCTGCAATGGGTAAAGACAGCTATCTACCCTCCATGGCTAAAATTGCTGAACTCCAAAGAAATGAGAGAATATCATTTCCCAGCCACTGATTTATGACCACCTTTAAATTTTTGCTGGTGCTGGGATGTTTACTAGAATTTTTTGTTTCTTGTTTTTTTTTGTTGGTTGGTTGTTTGGTTGGTTTTCATGTCAAATTTTCAGCATATTTGAAAAATACTGTGTTCTTAGAGAATCTTGTGTCAGCTTAGAATTACATACATTACACTGATTTTAACAATTGAGTCAGGAATAATTATTGCTACATTCCTCCTTTATATACACTTCAATGTATCTGATTTTACTTGGTCTTCCTTACCACCATTCTTCTACACATCCACAATGATGTGGTACCACAGTCTAAGTTTAAATATTTGCATTTATCTGTGTTCCAAGCCACAGAACTGTATTACTTAATGGTGTACTTTACCAGGCATTAAATAAAACTTATAAAATGTTTGCAGAAAATATGTTAAGATCTTATTTTTCAGTGGGAATAGAAGTTCAAATCTCTTTCTATCTAGCAGTCTTTACTTAAAAGCAAAAAATAAAATTAAGAAATTAGACTACCCCTATGCTTCACAGAAGATTGCAATTTTATGGCCATTTAGCATTTTTTAACCTTTTTGTTTGTTTGTTTTGTTTGTTTTTCTTGCCAAGTCTTTCCCTGAGCCACAGATGCCATTTCCTATTCAGCTGTTGCTCTGTTTCTCACAGACACCCTGCAGATCATATGGGTAACATTCCAACCCAAATTGAGTCATTTGAGTACGAAATAGCTTCACAAAACCTGTTACTGTTTCCTTTGCATTCTTGACTTTATTCACTTTGTTGGCTCTTTTGTTGATTGGATTGGGTTTGTTTTTTTTCCTTTTAAACATATAGTTCAGATCTTTAATACAGACTAATAAATACGTTTGATTTTAAAGGAGTAGTCTTAAAAATGTTGATAAATCTAAAATGATAACCAACATTCAGTCCAGCTGAGCAATTTCTAATTTTTATTGTTTCATGTATGATGTCATTGCAGTTGTTCACTGCTTTCGTTTTTGTTGCTTTAGTTCATTGCAAAAAAGGAAAATTGCCACTGAAGTAATACATTTTCCTATGTTACTTCAGCAGCAATTTTTCCTTTTAAACAAACTTAATATTTCCACTTTAATTTTCATTGTAAAGGAAAATCTTTGGATTTCTCCTCTTCACAGTATGTAGAATTTAGAACCAATAGTACCTTTCCATGTGGCCTGAAGACAATTTGTAGGAACCTTTTAGAACTCTCAATGCTTTTCTCAATCTAAATAAATAATTCAGTGTGGTAGAAAGTCAATGATTGAAATAATGCTGGCCAAGGTCTTCCAATTATCTTTGGGCAGGCTTGAAAATTGGACTTGTGCATGCTACTTTATCAATGATCCTTTAAACACAGAGATGGTTAACGTAAGTAAAACCACCTTAGTTCTTCATGATTTTGTTTGTTTTACAGTGGTAGAAAAATTAAAAAAGCAATCTCCAGCAGTACAAAATGAGGCCAGATATGGTGGTTTTGTCATAGTGATTCACAAAAGCCTACACCACCCCTATCACACACATGTTTTTTCACACACCATTATTAGAAGTATTCCCAATGCTAAGTCATATACTAATACTTTAAACAAACATAAACATATTTCTTATCTTATCAAAGAGATGATTTTTCTAGCCTTCTCTTTGATGATTGTGAGCCTGGCCGCTTTTGTTGTCTGCTGGAAACCCTAGAGGGTCTCTGAAAAAGAACACGACAGAACTTCAGGGACCCGAGCAATTTGAAGATCTGTTTTCCTTTATTTTTCTTGACTTTCCAAGAGCTTCTAAACTAGTGAAGTTGTTCAAAGGCCTTATACAAAATGTTGTGTCTCAGAAGACTCCTGCTGTGCTTTAATGCCTTAAATTTATCACCATGGTGTCTGCAATTAGTGAACACAATCTAAAACTCCCTAATTCTTAAAAATTGTCCGATAGATATTTTATATTTTTAAAAAAATTACCTCTGATCTGTGAAAATCATATCACACACTGTTATGACACATAATAGGTGTTATTTATATTCTGTATTAGACTTTTAGGCAGAGTATTTGAACACAGGCACTTTACAGTTGAATGGACATGCACCTCAAAAAGATGAATAAATCCTTGTGGGTCATTTCAGCTTTCTGGACACTGCTCTATCATGTAATATCTCTGGGGTTCAAGGGTTACCTATTTTCTCTTTCTGGCAAGGTTTCATAAATTGGAGAATCTTTACTCTCGTTTGCTCATTTATTTACTGTCATAACAATCCCATTTTATATTGAAAATTAGTCTACTCTGAAGTTTAAATACTGTTTTATACTTTTTCTGGTTTCTATATTCCAAGTGAAAACTAAGATTTATGATGCCCTGGAGATATCACTTGGTTTCAGCCCTTCAAAGAGAAATGTTACATTAAAGATGGTGTTGGTAACCCTGCAGCGTATCAGGAATTTATTATGAAATATAAACTCCACAAGAAACAAGAGATAACAGTGAACATGGGCAAGGAACTGACATAGTGTATTTATTTTTTGTTTTAACGTGGAGTTATGAATATTTATTGCATTTGTGGAAATTGCAGTTTCTGAACATAAAACAATTTTTAATAGTTGAGCTGCTTTTACAAAAATGTAACTCTCCAACTCATGTCAAGTTCTCGAAGAAGTCTGTGTATATCACCACTCAGGAAGTTACTAAACACCTCCAGGGTGTACATCAGCTGTCTGGCAACAGAAAGATTTCTCTTTTCTTTTTTTCATATAATGCTTTTATAAATTCCATTTAATAAATGAAGCACATTTTTTCATATCACTTTAAGCAAAAGCAGCAAAGATTTTCCATCAGTTGTTACTGTGTACTTGCTCTTTCTCCAGCACAGTTACTCAGAATTATTTGATTAATATGAGAAATCCCTGATTGGAAGTTCTCATCTCTCATATCCATTAACCCACAGGGCCACATAGCTGGACTTGCGTCTCCTCATCTGAGGCTCAAATCTGGACTTTCAGCACTTCATCTACAGATGCAATGCAACAGGGGAACAAATAGAAAATATCAAATCAAATGGAAAAGAAAAACAGCCAGGCTAGATCAAACAGGCAAGTGCATCTAAAAAACAACAGTTAAAGTTTAGAAAAGAAGACTACTAGGTATCAGCAGATCAGCCACAGAGAAAACAGCTGGACACATCTCTGTAGCATTTTGGAAAGTGTTGGCATGGCACGATTAGAGCAGGAATGACCAGTTCAGACATATTGGCCGAGACAGTAAAACTGGATGACTGACAAGAATAGGCCAAACCTTATCTCCTATAATTATGTGAAATAGTGATTCAGGCATATTAGTAGAAATATGACTGTCAATGAATTAAGAACACGAGTAAACTTTAAACAAACAACAAAAAAAAAGTCCTGTAACACAACAATTTGAAAAAAAATCCTCAAGCGAAGAACGTTGAAAGCCAGCATTACAAGAATTAAAACATGGAAAGTAAGCAGACTTTGCTTTTAATATTGTGAAAGAAAAAGAGGAAACTGTCATGTTATGATGTTTAAAAGCCTTATTACACTACTGCACTTGATTATACTAAACTATTGTAATCAACATAACCCGTGTCTGCACTGAATTTTAGCTGTTTTAAAATACCTCTAATTATCAGGCTTGCAAGTCCCTCATACAATGATAAACCATATGAAATAACAAAATACCCTAATGAAGTCTGGTCAACCAGCTTTTACTCCCAGGATCCTTTCTGCCTTACAGAGGCACCGTGAAAGTCTTAGACACTCCACTAGAAAGCAATTCTGAACAATTATTTCTATTATTTCAGAAGGAGTTCTGCATGCAGAGTGCCTATAGAGACGGACTAATACTAGTATTTGTGGCAAGTGATTCACTGCAATATTGAATTCCTCAAAATAAAGTGTTATTTAGCCTCATCATCAAAAATACAAAAGGCAGAAGTGAAAAAAGGTGGCAAGATTGTCACAGTTTCCCCATACAGTACTGTATGACTTTAGCACTAAAGTATTTTCCCACAAAGAAGAAGCAGGACAGAACCTGGGTCACAGTAATTCCACATTTTCAAATGCAGGAAGGTATCCCCTGAAAAACTTATGTGGCCCTAGGATTTTTCTATTTGTGTCTCTTCTGTGAGGCTGCCGGGACCTGAAGGGCACAACAAAATCTCCAGAACTGTTTGAAACAAAGATGCACACTAGCAGAGGAAAATTTGAATGGTTTTGCCACCAGCTGTCGATAGAGCAAGCACTAATGTTTTCCTGTTCGAGAACTTACAGGGCTCAGAATTCCATCTTGAACTGTCCTGCTGCTTTTTCCAAAATGCTCTTTGTTTCAGAGCATTTTAAATAGCTAACATTTTTTTTGTCGCACGTTTGCCGAGTTTCCTGTAATTTCACATCATGTTTAAATTCAGGCCCTACAGCAAGCACAGACATTTTGTTGGTTTATAGTATTCGTATATCCGTTCAGCTGTTTGGGATGATGCTGTCTCGGATGACCTTGCTGCATCGCATGACTCACTACTGTCCTAAGAGCAGTTACAGGAATTTTCATTTAGTGGAGAAGCGCAGACCGTATTTCTTTTATTTGACTAAGCTGTTTCCTATTACTTATTGTATTCTCTTGACAGTAATAAATTTCATAATGGTTGCTAGATTTCAAATCAACTATTACACTATCTAGATGGAGCAGTAAATCAATAATTGATGATGTACAAATCATATCTAATAGCTGGAATGCAAGGGGGTTTTGCCTTAAGGTGTCACACTCTGCAATCACTGCAATATTTACTGAAAAAATAACATAATTCTATTAAATCAATAATAGATTGACTTTAATATAGTAAGACATTTTCATAAGCAAAGAGGACAGAGCTGAGAGGAGAAAATGTACTTTATTATGCACAATTTTAATGATCCTTATTTTCGAAAACCTGATTAATTAGGATGCTTTATCACATATCTTGTTTTTAAAATTTTTTTTGATGCTCCCACTTTCAAAACCAGATAAAACTGGATTAAAGCTTGTTGAAATACTCTTACAATACAGGTTATCAATGAGTCTCAATAGCTGTTGGTGTATCATAGTTTTGCTTAGGAGAGGCTTCTAGCAGGATAATTTCTTAGACAGTCCTTTTTATGTTGTACTCAGAGAGAAGCATAAGTGCCCAGTAAACCTTGATATATGGTCAATATAACTAGAAAATTAAATATTAGTACAGAGACCATAAAAATTAAACCTTAATTCTGATTCTGTGCTTCACCCTGCATCTATTCTCACTGGGTAAATCAGAGACTGGATTTCACAAGTATTGCACAATCAAGCCCTAGATTGCTTATTAAAAGATGGTGCCCAAGTACAACCCAATTTTCATAAATTCATATAATCAAGCAATATACTATCAGATTCTGTAGTTCATTGAAGTTTTAGTAGTCAAACGGGTATCTTTTATTTTCTTTTTTCTTTTTTACCCTTTCTTTTTCCTTCTCTTCTGAAAAAGGAATAATAGATAAATTTATAATTCTTACTGTTGATTTTTCTTCAAATTTTGATAAAATAGATTTGATAACAAAGAAATATCAAATCAATTAATTAGAAGTTAGCTCACATATTCATGAGGTATCCATGGAAAAAAACAGTCATATTTTCATGTCCTTAAAACATTTTCAAGGTTCTTCAGGCCTTTTAGATTAGTTAGCTGGAAAAAAAAATATGAAATGAGTGTGTATACAAAGCCTCAAAAGCTTTCTTGTGTTGTCCAAATCTCTGTTGCACTGTAGATAAAGAAGGAAAAAGTGTGATGCTTATGGTTTGTTTCTGTGGTCTGTCAGATATGCCACAGAAGTCATGAAAACATTTTGTTAGAAAAATCTAGAAGCTTGTTTTCTAAGACATAGAAAAAACAAGTGTTGTAATTTTTGCAAGAAAATTCATCAGTTTAATTTTTTTTTATATATGTCTCTTGGAAAGGTATTAAATGGTCTGTCCTGGTATGCTTCAAGGATAAATATTTTTATTATTCCCACATTGCTTTACTGACAGTAACTGTTATCATGTACTAGAGCCAGGAAAATTAAAACAGGAAAAGGCCCATGAAATTAAGCAAAGAGCAGAAAAAGGTCCCGTTTCGCATGAAATTTATTAAAATATATCTCATTTCCTCAAATATAAATTATATGCAGAATATGGAAGTTCAATGACCAGTAATGAGTTTTTGGGGGGTTTTCTTCCTTTGTGAGGAGTAGGATAAGTATCTGGTAAACTGATTTAAAATACTATACAGACTACGTGTTGCACAAGATGAAGAAATATATACCATTCTGGAGAGTTCTTATTTGATTATAACCTTGTTAATTCTATCAAAATATTAAATTGTGAAAAAAAATTAAGATTCTGTGCATCATAATATACCAGATAAAGTCTCAGAAGTCTCTTTCCCTGAAATAATCTCCAGATTTTACAGATGAAAGCTGAGTCTCACCTGCCAAAGGAAGCTTGAAATGCTTAAACATGCATTTCTGTCCTACAAGCATCATGAAAAGAATCTGCTTTTGCAAGTTGTTTGCTTCATGACATAATGTACCAAATGGCTTGCTGAAAAATTGGACAAATTCCAGTCGAACAGCTACTATTCAAATTGATAGTGACAGCTCATCCTGAAAAAAAATGTTATTTTCAAATGATTGATATGAACTCAAAGGGGTGTGAAGAACTGTAGTGTTCATATTGCTCATGAGCTGTTGACAGTTTGGCACATCTCTAATGCTGATTAGAAACAAGCCAGGACGCTGCAGTTTGCATTCACATTAAGCTTACAGACCACATTAATTATTTGATTCGTGGGAATACTCAGTATACTAAAATATGCCAGAATTTCAAAATCAAATGACCTTTCTATCAAGTATCTCAATGTCTATGATAACAGTATTGAGTGATAAAAGGATAGTAGGGGAATATTAACAAATATTAATTGAACTGAGCAAGTGACCTTGGTGATATTCAGTGAACTGCTGATGTCTTTAGAGATATAACACAATGAAAAAAAAACCCTTGAAAATGGAATTCTGAAAAACTTATGTACATTCTTCACATTTGACCTGTAAATAGAGGAGCTGGTACTTGAGAGTGCCTTTTTAGTATTTATTTTTACATTTCATACTTTACCTGTGCAAATGTTAATGCTAGTAGGATTATTTTTTTAAGAGCGCTTTGCCTGACAGCCTTTCTCTTATGGCAGTGCTGATGCAGGCAACTAAAAGAAAGTGTTAATGTAACTTTTCCAGAAGGCCATTATTTCTCAATTGGTTCTGCAAAATGTCAGCATCAGCAAAGGCAGCTCCCACATCCACCCAAAAAATTGCTGGGATATCTGTGTCTGAAGGCCACTCTGATATATTTCTGTAAGATACCTCCTATTTATTAGCAGGTCACTACTATTATTTCACGCTGACCATACACACACCCCAAAATGTGACAATCACTTTGAATTTGCAGCTGCTTTCCAAGATATTTCACTCATAACTGCATAGCAGAGAGACTACATATTTCTAGATGCCAATTTTTTCTGATTCTCAATCATATAGGAAAGAAAGAAGGGAGAAAATGAGATGTTTCCCTAGGCTGAAGAAGTTTCTCTTCTCTCTAAGCAACTGGCAGATAGAAACCATCGCCCAGAAGTCAGATGAAAGCACAAGACCCTGCCATCAAATATTGATAGAGCTCAGGAAGAGAATCACTACCTTGTTTTCTTAGATGCCAAATGCTGAAGGCAGCAGTATTTCCATTTGTCAAACCTTCCAAAAGATCCCAAGCATACTTCTGTATCCAGAAAGAAAATGAATGGAGGCGAGTCTACAGACCAGTAAGACTGCACACCCTCTGCAGGAAAAAAATAGGTCTGGTATAGGAAAATGAAAGGGATGGTGATCTTCTCCTCGTCTTGATCAGAAGAAGCCAGAGCCATAAATGTGTTCTGAATGACCACAGTACAAAATGTGCACTGTATTTTCTTTATCAACTTCACATTCACCAGTACAGCAAGGTTTGGGGTTTTCTTGGCTTTGCTTCATCACGGAACAAGAAATGAGGACTGATCTCCATGCTGTGAGACAAGGTACAAGCTGAAACTGACCCACAGATTCAGCAGAAGAAGAAAACACTACAAAATAGGAATGCTCATTCACAGATCAAATTCAAGAAGTAGCATAAAAATTATAGTAGTTGACCCAGGAGAAGGTTTAACTTGCATTTCCAGTATTTATGCAGCACATAGCTCAAGCTCTCACTGACCTTGGCAGAATTATATGGGTAATACAGTCACTAGAGTGAACTGCCACAGAGTATTGTTCACTGTACAGCGTTGTGTTTTCCTTTTCAACATTAGCTGTTTTATTTCTTCTCTGAATATTGCATATTTGAATGAATTTATAATTTTTGCCACTGCATACACAATGCATGCACACAAAATCTTATCTTGGCTGAATTCCTTGACATAATGTCCCTCAGGTAGAATATAAGACCAGCAGTGAGACACAGCATTCCCATTTCTTATTAGTACGCCTCCATATTCAGCTAGCAAAGAGGAATTTTGTGTGTACAGTGACCTTCTACATCACTACTCATGTCTTGAAATAATAGAACTGACTTTATTAACTTTATTACATTAAGATTCAAAGTACATAGCATTCTCTGTCATTTCAGTCTGAACAGTAGATCCAGCTTTAAAGGATATGTGAGTAGCAGTACAGATTCAGTGAATTTTGTGGTGCAATATCTTGAAAAGCAGCAGAAACAAATTGTTAGGACAGGAGCAAAGAAATGGTGAGGCCAGACTGCTCCTATTTGATTCAGTGCCAACAGCAATAAAGTCTGCCAGAGGGATATTATAATAAGTATTACAAAATCATAGATTTTTTCTTGAAGTGTTATCATTTCTTCTCAAGATGAGACCTTAAACCCAAAGAAATAGCAAAAGCCATTCCAACAATTCTCCCTTTTCCTTCATTTAATAATTGCCATCATCTCTTTACAACAATGGAAGTTAAGTAGTGATAGCAGGCAGCTTACTTCTCTGCGACTGCCTTCCCTTTAAATCTAGATGCCTAAATAAATGTTTGGATCTCTGATATCCCCTTGAACCTGGGGTTTAATAGCCAATGTGCACATGATAACATTGTGCACTTATTGTTCACCTAGGGTTAGAGAGTCGCATTTATCACTAAACAATGTAGATAGTGGTCCTAAGACACGTGAACAAACTGACTCTAATGTTGATGATAGTTGCCACTTACAGCTCAAAAAAGCTAAAAAATTAATTTATATATGTTTTCTTGTGTATACAGAGACTAAATGTACATGTATTGTACATTTTAACTTCAGCCTAACAGAGCTTTTAAAAATGTTTTTCTCCTAGTAAGATGTGCTTATTTCAAAAAAGGCCAGTTAACATACACTTTGCAGGTAATAGGGAATTTTTGCCTGTTGCATTAAGGACTAAATACAATAGGCATAGTAACTACTTTTTATTGGTGGTTACAACTAAAAGAAAAAGAAATAGTAGGACGTACCTAAACATTTGGGGTAATAAAGATCTACAATTACATCAGTTTCAGAATTTTTCCCTTTCATTTATTTATGTCTAGGATAACACTACACATAGGGCCTATCTTTCTTTATCATGGAGAAAGAAACATTTTTTCTAATTTAATGCAGAATGAAAAACTTTCTGCTTTTCAGATTTTTCTTTCCCCTAGATCTTTATTTCCCAAGCCCAATGATATTAGATCATCAGGCAAGAAATTTTTGTCTCATAAATACTGCATCTAAGTGACAGCTTGTCCAATTTTCTGAGAAGGGTCACACTATAGAGTTGATTACAAGGTTTATGAAAATGTATCAAAATGGTTTGGTAGAAGCTTTTTGTAGATAATGGTATCTAAGGTTACTTTACTGCTTCTGCAGAGCATCTTTAGCATGTCCTGATCTCCATGTTAACACCTTTAGGCATTGCTTGTTCACTTCACCTATTGTCCTGTAGGGAAACTCAAGCATAGCTTGGAAGGAAGCCATTGCATTCTGCAGATGTGAGCTGTGTGTGGCTATAATTATTGAAGAGTACAAGTGGAAAATAGAACTCTACAACTATGCCTAATCGCAGTCATTTTACTTATTTAGATATCAATAACAAAATCATTTATAAAGAAATCTCAGCATAACCCTGCCACTGATTACCACACTGATATTAAGAAGGAGACACACTGTCATCATTGAATTACAAGAAATATGTGCATGGTTTTGACAAATTCCTGCTCCTTTAAGTGCCCTTGAATATTGCTGAAGTCAAAGTGAATTAGGTATGTAGCCCAAGACCAGCAGCAAGAAGTTATGCATGTCAAGAGTACTTAAATAGGAAAACTTTATGGTCTAAAAGTCCACAAATTCTGTAGTTTCAAGGTTTATCCATTATCACTTTCTCAAGGACAGCATACAATGATCCTTTCCCTGTCTGAATAGCACCGTTTTTGGAAAACTGTGATTTTCAAAGTTGGCAGTCTTCTTTCTGTCCCTCTGAAAGACTGAGTACTTAACCGGGTCTGAGAACAGCTATAACATCTTAAATTCACGGCGCTCCGGATAAAATACCCACCTAAAGATATTTGTATGTAGTGGGCTGACACTGGCTGACCCATCAAAGCCTCTCTATCACTCTCCTCTCCAACTGGACAGGAAAGAGAAAATATAACAAAGGATTTATAGGTTAAGGTAAGGACTGGGAAAGATCACTCCCCAAATACCAGCACAGACAAAACAGACTTGCATCAGAGATATTAACTGAATTTACTACTAACAAAATCAGAGCAGGATAATGTGAAGTAAAATAAGACCTTAAAAATACCTTCACCCTACTGCTCCCTCCTTCCCAGCTCTTCCTCCTATCTAGCAGCAGTGTGAGGATACTGGGAATGTGGGCTACAATCAGTTCATCACCCATGGCTTCTCCTGCTACTCAGGGAAAGGAGTCCACACCCTGCTCCTTCCATGCGAGACAGTTCTTTGTGAACTTCTCCAGCCTGAGTCTATCCCTCTAGCAACAGTTATCAGCAAACAGAGGGTCCTTCAAGGTCAGGTTTCTGTAGTGTCAGTCCCCACAGGGTCACGAGTTCTACCAGGAAACCTGCTCCAGTGTGAGCTTCTCTCTCCACGGGCCTCCCATGAGGTCACAGCCTCCTCTCAGGCATCCACCTGCTCCGGCCACAGGCTGCAAATGGATCTCTGCATGCTCTTGGATCTCCACGGGCTGCAGGATCACAGCTGCTTCACCACTATCTGCACCACAGGCTGTAGGGGAATATCAGTTCTGGCACCTGAAGCACCTCCTGCCCCTCCTTCCTCGCTCACCTTGGTGTCTGCAGAGTTGTTCCTGCCACATATTCTCACCTTGTTCTTCTCTGGCTGCAGCTGCATCTGCACATAACCTTTTTTGAAATCTTCTTCTTAAATATGTTATCCCAGAGGTGTTACCACAATTTCTGATGGTCCCAGACTTGGCCAGTGGCACATTCATCTTAGAGCCGACTGGTGTTGGCTCTGCTGGACATGGAAGAAGCTTCCGGAAACTTCTCACAGAAGCCATCCCTTTGGCCCCCCCAATACCAAAACCTGGCCATGTAAACCCAATACATTGTATTAAAACAAATAAACTAGAAGGAACTATAAGGTGCCATTTTCTTTATTTGACAAAAAAATCTAGCTGGAAAATTTGACCTGGTAGAAGAAAACCGAGATTCATTCTTCTCCTCAACTTCAGAGAGTACAGACCAACAGCTGCCATCTCCCCAGCTGGAATGCCTTCACCTGCTTCGCAACATGGACCCTAGGTAACCTGCCTTAATCTGGCCGGGGGGCTCTTGGCCTCATTCTAAGAGTCTTAGCTTTGCATCCTTTGAACAAGTGCATTTCAGTCTTTTACTGAATGTTTATTTGATGAAAACCTGCACAATTAGCTTGGAGGAGAGATTCAAATCCGAGTCTATCCTTCCCTCAGGTATGTGCTCTACTCGCTGAGCTAGAAAGTTATGGTCTGATGAGCCTTAAATTATTTCTGCACAGTGGCACAGCTTTGAGAAGAAAATTACCTGAAGTCTAATGGTTAGGTGTTCTAGGAAATGACAGACTTTTTTAACATCCTAACATAAAGAAGAGCGCTGAAGTGCATGTGAGAATGGTCTAACACCAGCTCATTCTGCAAAACTGTAAATTGCACTGCCGTCCCTCAGAATTTTTAAAAGAAAAAATAAACTTTTTGCTTTCCCGAGGAAGGAATAGATATACATCAAGCCCTGTGAAGCTGTGTGGATGCTGAACTAATCTAACAACTCTTTCAAGTTCTTGAAAGGCAATAAAGTCAGCCTCAGGCAAGGGAAACTGAAAGCCTCCTCTACCTAACACCTGTTCATGTGCCCAGATAAGATAGTTTAGACATTTAATGCAATGGCTCTGAATAGGAACTGCATTGTGAGGACTCACAGATCTCTGCATGAAGGGTCCAGTATATTTGGAAAACTAACCTGGGTGTAGAAATTCCTTTTTGGAAAATGGATAACTGAGAGTCAGCTGATGCAGTGCTGAACTTCAAAGAATCAAGTATTATAATTTAAAATTCTTGCTGGATGCTAATATTAGACTATTTCTTTCTTTGCAAAATCTGGTTCTTCATTTCCTTGGAAGTATTTCCACTTGTTTTCTTCTTCTTTTGTTCAGCGAGGCACTGTGTTTATTTAGACTAAAAACATTTTAAAGTTAACTCTTTTACATGATATTTTAGTAGACTTCTTATCTATTTTTAATAGTTAGATGAATATATCAGTAGAGTGTCACCTTCCTCTGACTATCAGGATGACATTAGAGGCAGGAGGAGATCAAATCTTTGATTTAGTTATGATTTAAATGCTGTACTTTCAAATCACGAGGTGATTTTGTCACTTTTTTCCCAAAGGCTACCGAGTGTTTTATGTTTTGTTAAGGTAGTTGAGTATACCAGAAGCAACAGAATGTAAGTTAAAAATGTGCTTTTGGGAGAAGAAAATAAACATAATGAACTACTGTATTGTTTGTCCTATCATGCTTCCAGAATTTATTGCAACTAGGGAATTAATTTCTAGGAGGAGAAAATCCTGCAAGAGTGTTTCCATACTACTATGTACTTGAGAAACACATTTTGCCTTTTTATAAAAAATATCATACATTAGTGTTGCTGAATATATGCATATTCATACAAGGACACAGGGATATATAAAAAGAAAAAGACATTTATGGAATAAAGGTTAAAAGAGGGAAAAAGAAATCATAAAATGCAGTAGAAATAAACTGATGCTGCCTAATTTAGCTCTTACTCTTATAAATACATAAACTAGATTATTTTTAAAAGTTTAAAATGTACCAACAACTTCTTTTTGTAGATTCTTCTGGTATTCAAACACTTTATATTTCTCACATACCTTATATTAGAGGTATGGCCTCACATTTACGCGTGCCTTTAAGATGAGAGTTACCTTGTTGCCTTCTTCAGCCCTTCAGGGTAGTATACAATGATAGTGTTTGTAAAACGTTCTGACATTCAGCTTTAACAGTGCCACACCAAAGCAATGAAGTTCTCTCTTAATTACTTGTCCTGAAAACTATTTGCACACAATTGCCAGTAACAAAAAAAGAGGTAAAAAATTGGTTAACCAGACCAAAGCCACCAAAAAAACCCCAAAATACAAACAAAAAAAACCCCCACCACCAAACAAATAAAAAAACCCCTACCCTTAAATATCCTTGATCTGCTTACATTTAAAAATATTAAAGATAATTTTTAGGCTGAAAACCATAGCAGGGAAGTCATTACCAGTTTTGTTACTTTCATATTATACATGTTGTTTTCATATGGATACATACCTTTGTGTAATGGTTTCTAGTCATTTACTCAAATGCAAACACTTCCCTCCAGGATCATTAGTCCTAACTTATCTGAGAGGCAGTTTTGACCTTTACTTCTTAGTCAAGATATTATTGCAATTACTATAGTGTCTTTCTAGACACGTGAAGATATTTCTTGACAGTTATTCAAATATTAAGTTGTTAATCTACTCAAACTGCAATATAATTTCATAACTATTAAGGCAACAGTCAGAAAAATTTCACTATAATAAGTTTTAATTTTAGATACACATAAATAGCAACCATACTTCAAGGAAGCACAGGAAAAGTACCTGCTGCTCAGTACTGGTTTACAAATAAGGCAAGACACAACACCATAAACCTCCACATGGATACCAGTCTTTGTGGTAAAGAAATGAGTCAAAGCCATAACAACTTTTCTCTGTACTGAACATTTTAAAGAAAGCCTGAGAAGATTTTACACCTGGAGAAATCCGCTGCTACGTAACTATAACCAAGAATATTCCATGTATTTCACAAGTTAATTTGAAAAAATTTTGAAAGACAGAACGGGAAAAATTGTTCAAACCAGTATCCCTCCAGGGAGATTCTTTTCTTTTTCAAGGCCTGGATTTGGTCAATATTTTGACTTTCTGAATTTCAGAAAACTCATCAGAATACTCTTTCTCAGGCACTTTTCTTCCCATCATAACTGAGGCCTGTATCTCTGCTGCATTCTTGTCTCAGCAAGGATACTGCATAAACTTAGAGATTCCAGTTCTGTACTGTGCTGTACTCATACCTACCCATATTTTGAACCTTTTCTTTCCAAGCATATATAACTACATTCATATGAAATTTCTCACTCTTTCCACTTGACCAAACAACTCTTCTTACTTTTCTTATTATTCTCTCATAAATTTAAAAAAAAAAAAGTCTAGCTGGTTGAGAAATTCACAACACAGACATACATGAAATTTCTGTATCCCACAGCTCATCTGTTTTAAGACCTATGTATTCTGCAACTAAAGAGAATACAGTTCTGTACTGAAGAAATGGAAGGTAAAAAAATGGTTTTTTCTACACTGAAACAATATTTCCCCCCCTTTTGTGGCTCACCATATGAAATTTTACGTTGTTTAGAAGATATATACTGAGAAGTGTAACTTTTATTTTAACTTTTTAAGTGACTTTGCCTTAACACAATTCAAAGAATGTTTAAGTAGCACATGTAGAGAAAGAAGCAGTGAATGCTATGGCCCAGAGGAGGTGATTCAAAAAGCTTTTGGAATCAGGTGGTCTTTGCATTGCCAAAATAATGAGTGTTGGTTACAAGAATCCCTATGAAAATGTATGTTCCACAAGAAATATAGCTCTATAACCACTCTGCACTACACAAGAAAGAGACAGGATGTATTGTTCTTAGAAATGCCTATTCATCCTTACATTTCCTTCTTACATAAGTCTTGGCTACATTTTCTATACTCAAAATGGAAACAAAAAAAGTACTTTTCTATTCTGTGATAAAAGTTCAATCTGTACGGTCACCTACTGTGTACAATCACTGGCAACTTCATGTGTTGCTATTATTCATAACTGCGTTGTAGCATAGAGCTACCCAAAGGTTTTCAGCTAGTGGAACATACTTAGCACAAAATGCTAAAGTTGCTGTGAAGAATTCATCTGTGTGTTTACAATTCCATATTTTGGACTCAACAGCTTCCTAATGCCCTAATACTCATTTTTAGAGGTACATCTCCTGAAAACTTGCCACTGAGGAAAGTTACTAGTTCTTGTCAAACTCCTGACAGGCTTTTTTGAGTGGGCATAAACCCAGAGGAGTATGGTAGTTCTAGGCAATATAAAACTACATTTTGAAGATATCTTGTGCCTATATAGCTGCACTGTCATAGCAGCTATCACTCAGCTCATAGACAGAGGTGAAATGTCATTCCTAACTTCTTCCAGTAACATCCATTCCTGAGTAATCTTTAACAGGATATCCCAAACAGTGCTAGTATTCAAATGTAAAGATCATGTAGGAACCTCCAGCTGAGATAACTGTTTTAATGATTACCTCAACATAATTTCATAGCGCTTTTAGTTACAATTGCATTTGGGAAGTCAGGAAGTACAAGGATGTGTACTTGTATGGATGAATTCTGAAATACGTCAACAGACTGTCTTCTACCTGCTCTGAGAGATGTCATGCAAGCTAAGAAAGAAGCTATTTTTTTAATATCTCACAAATAGCACCCTTAAAGTGTATGGCATAGCCACAGTGTTGTATTCATTAATTCATACTAATCTAGCAAATGGAAATCCAAGCTTTAGACAGTTCCGTCATGTTAGATCCAATGTGTCTAGCCTCCTCATGACTTTTAAGATTTTAGTTAGATTGTTTTCTCATTTAATTTATGTCTCTCCGGATCATCAAAGCAACCAAAGCACCAACACCTGTGTGCATCTCAGGTTTAGTACCTTTTACTTGAAGTCCATGCTTGGAGTCATAACTTAGAAGAAACAAATTTTCTTTATCTTTTTTTTACTTAGTCTTGGATGATCTTCTGATCTGAAATAACTTTTCTTTTCAAACAGCTACTGAATTATCAGGTTAGGTTTTTGGGAAACACATGAAGGTAGGTAAATTTTGTAGTTACGCAGTAGAGGTTTTCAATATCAGAGGATGCATATTGTTACAGAGATAATTAGAAAAATGAGATCTTATTACATTTAAAGAAGAACAAAAGAAACAAAACACATAAAGTGATATGCAGATAAAATTAGGTAGTGCTGAAATATTTAAAAAACAAACATAAGTTTGGACAAAATAGTGTTTCATGGTTGTTATCTCCTCTTCATGCATCACAGTGCTAGGATTTCAAGACCACACTGACTGAACTCATTGATCACCAACAGAGGAAAACAACTACACTAAGTCATGGTGTGTGGTAGCTGTCCACATGAAATTGTATATCTACATCAAAAATTCTTTAGAGGAGAATAAATACATTTTATTCCCTAATGCCCTCTCCTTTATTCAAAAATTTCACTCTATAGGAGCATATACAAAGAAGTGAGCTCAAAAGATATAAAAGTCAAAATTACTGGGTCTAGGAACAGTAATCAGTATAAAAAAAAGTGAAAAGAGTAAGTATATAATACCTAGGAACTCAAGATGCAATGAGCTCAGCTATGATGGATAGACTTTTTTGAAAGGCTTTTCCATCTGAAAAAAACATCTCCTTTTTAATAGAAGTATGCCAGATGCTTTAGCAGGACCTCCATTTGTCAATCTGATAGAAGACTGTGTAATTTACTGCCTGTGATGCTAATGATAGTGCCTAGATCTATGAAAAAGGTCTGAATCATTTTTTTACAGAAGCTTGGTGGGCACTGAATTACAACAGAAAGAGGAGAGGAAGTCTTGAGATTGATGGAGTATATCATTCTGTTCTTTCAAGAAATATATGACCACTGTGGTTCCATTGTACTAGACTCAATGAACCAATTTATGAATTAACAAGTGGCAGTGTGAAGTAGCAGTTGCTAAAAACAGCATGTGTTAATCAATGATTTAAGAAAACATTTGTGCATGTGTAGAGTTCCATTTATAAAGAGCAAATAATTGAGGCTGAGTTTTTTGAAGGAAGAAACCATTATCTGTCTTTAGATCTGAGTATACATTTTCTCCAGGATCCAGGCGGAAAAAAGCAATATGAATATAGGTACAATCTGCCAATCAAATAATATTGAAATGCCAAATTAAGTACAGTCTTGTCCTGGTAACCTCACAATGTGACATGATAAAACAACCTACATATTAGAGTTATTAAAGCTACAACCCTCATTCTCCTTACTTTCATCATTCTAACCTCAGGGCTAAACAAAAACAGAAGAGAGAGACGGTATAGACAGGTTCGATACCCAATTGCAAAAGCTCCTGACCTCTGTCACTTGGGATTTGGTTAGTGCCATGTCTGTTCTACAGCTGTACAATAGTAGCTATAAGAATATCTAGAGAGGTAAGAGTAATAATGGATTATTCTATTGAGTAATTCTGAGACCATGAAACTTACACATAAGAACACATGCCTTGTGCTACTCTCTGAAAAATGAGGAATCTGTCCTGCCTCAAATATTACAAATAATGAAATAGAACTAAATCTAAACTCTGCTTTAAAATATTATACTTCTTTTCAAAGTTAGCATATCATTGCAAAAAAAATCCCAAATATTTTCTCCTACACATCAGTATTAAGTCAAAGCTACTTTTCTTGCAAAAGCTTAGTTCAACAATTAAGATAGACATACAATGAAAAATGAAAATTAAAACCCCATGTCATCTGTCTACTTCTACACACATGACTTCTGCTGAAGTGAATAAGCTCTGTATTACATAACTGATGAGGTAATTAAGATCATGCGTTTTTTTTCCTATGCCTGCTGGTTAATTCTAAGATTAGTGTTCAGTTTAATGCTGAGCTTCACACAATGCTTCAGTATCATGCTGTAGATAAATTGTTGAAGTCCTGAGCATTAAATCAATAGGTCTTCTGTCTCATTCAAATAATCAAGTTTCCCTTAGGCAAACCCCATGCTGACACCCTAGTGTGAAACTCATTAAGTTTCTTGTGGACTAAAATATGACATGTTATCTAACAAATAATTAATACCACAAGTTATAAATAAAAAGAAGTTTACTTAATGAAGGAAGAGTTTAATTTTTCACTGTCTTAGAATTCAGTTTACGGTAAATACTAACTTGGGACAACATAAGCAATTTCTATTAAAAAATAAAATAAAAATAAATTTAGAAAGACCAGGTTGGACAATGGAAAACTACTCCTATCTATCTATCTATCTATCTATCTATCTATCTATCTATCTATCTATCTATCTATATGTCTATGTAAAAAGTTAGATGTCAAATAGCTGCACATTCAGATTAAAATATTTCTGTAAGAAAGTCAGGAAGGGGAGAGAGAGAGAAATGGAAGGAATTATACAGCTAGAGGCAAGCTCTCGTGCTAAACACCAAATCTGGCAAAGACTGCTGTAAGAAGGGCTTATCGCAAACCACAACTTTTGAGGAAGCAGGTCTTAGCAGAGTAAATGAAAGCCCAGATTTCAACAGTACTGTTTGATCTGAACTCTAATAAAACTGAATTATTACCTCTCAAATTTTGTCTTAAATACATTTATTTCAGGAAAGTCTGAAGTTAATAAGATAAAGTATGTTGGAGAGAAGTGGCTATGGAAGAGAAACTACCCAGGGAGAAACTACCCAGGAAGAAACAAGAAAATGGTTTGTGAGAAGACCTGCAGACAGGTCATTGTCAATCAGAAAAAAAACCACTGAAAAGTAAAGAAGACTTTTCACCATGGAGACATACATAAAGGCTGATTTGGTATGGAAATGATCCTCTTCAAAAAATCTAGAGACTGGTCATAATCAAAATCCGTTATATCTTTCCTGCTTCTTTTTGTGATCTATTTAATAAGTAAATTGCAGAACAGAGAATATTATCCATAAGGAGTTATTGCTTCCCACAGGAAAGGATACGCATTCTTAGCAGAAACAGACATAAGGATAAAAGGAATGAGGCATAGGAAGATATTCTATCAATAGGAGACAATGTCTTATCATTTTACCATTTAAAATCACTCAAAATGCTCATGCACCTTACAAAAATATTTTCTGCCAGTGCTCAGTTCTTGAACTTGTTTTATTCAAACAAAATGCTGCGTTCAAAATGCCCAAGGAGCATGAGGAATATCTGTTATTTCATCAAATTAGAGTATATGAAAGGAAAACAAAACAGTGTGTTAGTTAAAACTAAAGTTCTTGAGAGGCTGGTCACTCTCAGAGAAAATGACTTTTAATAGGCGCATATAAGAATACCGATTTTTTCAGTGCTTTTTTGTATGTCTCCACCAACTAATCAACTGTAAACCCACTGTTAGGCCTGGCTCTACGGCTATGACCTTCACAGTTATCCATTCCAAATTGGTGATAACCTATTCTCATCCAAGTAGCCATACAGAATGCATTTAAACTGTACTGTAAGATTTTTAGTAGAAGCAAGTCTCACAAGCTCTTTGTTTCCATGTTCCTCTCCTGTTAGGAACGTTAAATGGAATTATTTCATATGAGCTTTAAAAAGGATGCCATTTGGTACCGCAGTGAGTGTGATACATGGTTCATGATTCTTTTCAAACTTTTTTGTCCCTTTTTACATTTCAAACAAAAGTGAATGCAGTATACAGAGTTTTGCTATCAAAGAATTGGCTGTAACATTCTGCACATTACATAACACCTAACATCATGAATCCTTGGCTATATAATAGATTTAATAATAAAACTCAGTTCTGGCAATTGTATGCATGAACAACCCCACAAAAGTCAATGCAATTATTTAGATTGAATTTATACATAAATATTTGAAGAATGAATACAAGTCTTATTGAACAGAAATCTCACAAAGTTTTGCTTTTGTGCTGTTTTAATTGACCAATATCAGCTTAAAAGTCAAGCTGGTAATACATACTATCATATTTCAAATCATAAACAAAAAAAAAATTATTAAATCTCCAGCATTTCTATTTCTCCTCCAAGAACAAAATTCTTAAAGACATGGGGTTCTACCATAAGCTTTCCACTTTTTACTTAAAACGAAACATAAAGTGTTTAAGCTCACTATGAAGGTCACTTTTGCAAACTGATGCAGATCTTTAAAGTCTGAACAATACATCGAGCTAAAATGCTGCCTTCCACTTCCTGTGTTTGAATGTTTTTTTCCTTCTGCACTGCTGAGGTGTGACTTCTAATTGTTTTCTGTCCATTCTGTGAAATACCAAACCATTACATGGAGATGCTGGCGATCATAATCAGGCATCAACACCCTGAAGGCAGGTACGGGGTTGACGAGCTGTTTTTTGCTCACTCTGCTGACAGTGAAGGCAGTAGTACCCCATAAAATCTCGTGTGCATTCTCACAGCCTATTGCCATCAAGACTTTGATGGAGTGGCAAAGATATTTGATATTAAAAAAATAAATAGAAAATAAAAGCTGCAGTTACAGAGTCCCATTACAGTATCTGTTAGTAGTAAGCAAAATCAAGTGGATAATTTATGGCCAGAACACAAGAAAAAGTATTTTCCTTTATAGTTAAAGCTATATTTTATGAAAAAATTTAGATGCTTTTTCCAAATAATGAAATTTTGCTTTATCTTAAAATGGCAATATTTCTTCATACCTTGATATCTCTTTACAGCTTTTGCTCTAATTTAATAGAGAGTTTGGATGAATGGCAGCTGCATTCTGATCAGGATTACATAAGATCAATAGTAGCATATTGAAAAATAAAAAATGTTTCATAATTTTAATTCATAACCGTATGAAATGCTTCATAAAAAATCTACCTGTTCACTTCGGTCTTCATTTTTTATTGTTTACATTAATTCAATTTCTTCACAAAAGCCATCTTTTCATATCAAGGTATCTTTAACTGGCTTTAAAAGTGCATTCTAGTGGAATTTTCTCAGATAACCTTTAACAGTTTAAACAGGTTAAATTTTAATGCCATTTATGTTGGAAAGGTGTTCAAAATATTATACTATTAAATATTTAATGACATCATTATGGAAGATTTAGCTATTTTCAAACTAGACTCAGGAGGCCAGAGGTATCATTCCACACTACTTCTTGAATTGTTAAACAGGTCTACTGAGATTTGTAATCTTCTCCAAAATTTAATAATATGGTTTGGGTTGCTGCTAGCTTTGCAAAATATAGTATTCTTACACAGATGTGACTGCTAATTAAAAAGTCTCTTGTGGCTGCAAATGGGTTTCAGGGTGCTGCTTTTATTCGTGTTTGTATCATTTAGGAAAATTTGGAGCATTCAAGTATTTGTGTATTCATAATTATAATGTACATAAAAGACTACACTCAGTCCTAACTGCTGCAGAGAACTATAAGAAACTCATATTTACATGCAAGTGCTTTCAGTGGCTTATATCTACAGTATTGTTGCTACTAAAAAAATTAATCTCTGATTCTTGCCAGTCAAGCAGTTCAGTAATCAAACTTGCACTATATCTCTTCTGAAGTAGTTGTTTGTTGAAATATCTGCAGATTGCGTGGGCCGGGTATCCCAAGGGAGGGAAAAAAAGTTTATTTTGTCAGTGATTGAGAGTGCTTTAAACAAACCTTCCCATTTTTAATGTGGGATGTGAACTGACAGGCTTTTAGCAGAAATCAAAATAAGAATGTTATCAACTAACCTTCATGTCTTTTGAAATAAA
This sequence comes from Cnemophilus loriae, assembly GCA_013397755.1. Taxonomy (NCBI): domain Eukaryota; kingdom Metazoa; phylum Chordata; class Aves; order Passeriformes; family Corvidae; genus Cnemophilus; species Cnemophilus loriae. Next base: position 5,212,456 of record VZTF01004373.1, on the reverse strand, counting down.
GGAATAGCAAAACATTTAAAATCATAATAGTAGGAATGGGAGTTAAAAATGCATTGTCACCTAAGTAATAGTAATTATATCGGAATACAGAAACAGAAGGTGTTATAGGGATTGTTAGAGACAGGTATACTGCAAAAGAACGATTCATTCTCTCTCATTCTGTAGCTCCCACATAACCATGTTAAAGCATAACTCAAATGTAATATTTGTAAGGCATATTATAGTTAACTTCTTTCTTGCTTCCTTTGAAATTTACAGAGAAAAGCACCATGATAATAATATACTGTGTAAATTTACCTAGGTAAGTTCTATTTATTGATTTCTTAAGATTAATCCCCCACTGAAAGGTGTGGGGTTTATTACACTACTCTAAAAAAAATATCCAAACACTATTTTAATACCATTTGGGGAATTATTAAAGTAGCATTACAAAAACAATACAGAAGGAAATATTGGAGTCATGATAATAGGGAACTTTTACTTTTTGACAAACATTTTCCTCCTTTTCTATTTCTTTCTCTCTCGAGTGAACTTTGGATTTTAGAACTCTTATGTGTAAACAAAGTTCACAGATTTAAAGAAATAAGTAATTAAATCAATAAAATAGCTGTGCTTAATATGTTGCCAAGTAATATATCCTAAAATATTACACATTTTCTAGCTGCAAGTGCAAATAGAAGTCTAAACAGTCTAAAAAAGTCAATTTCTATCTGAGAAAATCTACAATAAGGAAAATGAAAAAAATTCTGTCAGTTTTGCACTAACCACCAGAGTGATATTCCTGTTTCTTATACTTTAGCATAAAGTTCTTGAGCAGTTAAAAATAATTTTATTTAATTCCCCGCATAACCTTTGTGAGTACAGAAATGAAACAACTCAACCTCTCCAGGAGAAAATGGAATTGAGAATGTATTGCTAATATTCATTTTACTTTGCTAACTGTCGATGTGTCTGTATATGTGGAAGCATATACAATGCAGAAATTTCTGGCACGTGCAAAAAATTCATATACCTGTATATCTATTTAGTGTACCATTTTCAGTGCTTGAGATCTGATAACCCCATACAAATGGCCAAGATCATAGAAAGAATATGTGGCATATAAAAGGAAGAAATGTATTGTCAAAACCCACAGCTTTACCAGATGTATATCTCAGCTAAAGCTGCAGTCCTGTGTTATGAAACAGATAAGCTGATGACAATCTGCAGAATTTTTCCATCATTTTAGATTCCCTTGCAAGAGTTCCACCTGCACCACAGCTTTCTCTTCCTTGCTTTAGGACAATGCCGTGCAGATAACAATTTTTGCGTGAAAGGTTCAGTAATGAGACAAAAAAAATGAAAACATTAGATTTCTGACTACAGCAGCTGGATCTGAAATTTTGCTTCTGTTGGAATGCATTACCAGTGGCAGAAATATTTTTTTCTTGCAAGTGTGTTATATGTTTGATAAATTATTAGAAAACTCTAAAACAGAAAAATCTTCAAGTAAAATATGGAATCATTCCTTATTCAAGGGCAAAGATTTAACAAAGACAATAATGCTGTGGTTTTTCAGGTAATTAGGTGTATTTTGCAGGGAGTTGTTGCTTTTTTCTTTCTATATATAGTCAACATAATTGTCCATATTACTTCACATATTTTATACCAAAATTATCAGATTAAAAAATGAGAAATTTGTGGATTAATACAGAAAGCACATTTAGCTTAGAAGCTTCAATGTCCTTTCATATATCAGGTTTCAGAGATGCAACTGCAATAAGCATTCCATAAAGTTCATTCAAAAACCCACCATGAGCAGCATGCTGGCAAAAGATGATTATTAGACAGAATAATTCACTGTTCTTAGAGTCATTAAACACTTTTAGAGTACGATAAAGTACAGAAGACCAAAAATATCCTTTGCTCTGATGTGTCTTTATATTATATTGTTTTTTTATTTTATTTTTATTCTATGGACCTAGGATTAAGCCCGGATTTCAGGGAAAGATGCTGATTTTTATGTCTGCCAAAATGTGAAACTTAAGGTTGTGATAGGCATTTGGTGATGAGAGTTCAAGACTTGACTATTCCTTTTTCTCTAATTTAGCTGGTTGGAAAAGAACTGAATTACAAACGTAAAGAATGAACATTGCAATTAAGCAGTAACATGTAAAAATTGTGTAATAATTTTGAAGTCTAGTGATAGAAAGTAAAAATGCAGAATTGAAAGTGGGGAGGATAAATAAATAAGTAAACGCAGGCCATGCTTTTTCAGACAACCAAAATTTGCCAATCCAGACAGCTATAAACATCTGTGAAAACAAAAAGCTGGCACTGCTGATACATAAAGCTGAAATATGGCTTTTGATTTGTAGTGCCTACTTTTACTACAATTAAATTTAATTAAATGCTGAGTGAATGATCAAAGTTATACTTCTGGACATATGAGGACAGATGTTAGACTGTAAGTTTGAACATGTAGCAAACACAGAAGTAAACAGGATTCCAGTTCATATAGCATATTGAAAGCTAGTGAGGGAAACAAAGCCATGGAGTCTCCTGACAATAAACATAAAGGTATAAGCAAACTGGGGAAAACCTGGAAAGAAGTTTAAGACTGGGCAGGAGACTAGCTTCTGAAAAAACTCTGTCTTTGTCTTGTTTGCCCTGCTGCCCAAGAAGTAACACAGTAAGATAAAAATTTCTGCAGAACAGTGTAAACAGAGTATGTTAGACTGAGCTCACTGTACAATGACATTAAAGTTTCAGTACTCTGCTACAGTTTTTGTTTTATTTATAAAAAATATTTCTGAGATTTAAATTATTAAAAGCAATAGAAACAAATTCAAAGATATTTCCTTTTGGCATTTTGGATAGATAGAAAAATTCTGCAGATGTAAAGAAAGGTAATATTGTTTTTTAGGTAGCGATTCTCAATTTTTTATCAAGTCCACAGGGAAAACTGCAATTGCTCCCAGACCATTCTTCAGAAGTTGATATACTGTAATTACTGCACAACTCTAGGCTAAAAAATAGGAAGTGTAGCAAGAGACTATCTCATCAGAACTCTTAAGCAAACAATTTCACCAAGCTTTTACAATAATACAACACAGTCCCAGAAAATTACTGAATAAATTTATGTATTCGTTTAGACATATTTTTAGTTTAGTGAACTAGAAAATTCCTCTTTCTGTTAGTAATAGTGGAATAAAACAGTGCAAATCCTGCCATTTTCCAAACGTGTGAGATTGTTTTAGCAATGGTGTTCTTGCATAAAAGGCCTGTGTTAATGCGTGTGACTCAACACACAGGGCAATACTGCACTAGAAAGAATATCTGTAATGAGTTGACCAAAACCAGAGCAACAAAAACGTGCCATTTGTTCACTGGATAGCCTGTGCTGATGGTTTTTCCCCTCAACACACATGCTACATTTCAGAGAGCAGCTTACACTTTGCCATGTGTCTGCACAACACCTAGCGTGAGTACTATGGGGTTTTCCTGCTTCTGTTTGATCAGCTTATGAGACATTTTTTCTTCAAGAGTTAATAATCATCATCTCAAAAGGGCTAAAAGCCCCTTCCCTCAACATAGCTCACTAAGAAGTCTAGCTTCCTGACCCCAACTCTTTTCAATTTAACACTCATCATTAACAGTATCATAATTAAAAGCCTAACTGAATTTCTCTTGTAAACCTTACTTCAAGGAATTTATAGAAATGTCAATTTGCCATAATTATTTCTCTAAAGTAATGGAATTGTCATTTCCTGTGCCATAAAACTTGATATTCAAACTTTCTTAGATATGTCAGACAAAGTTCCAGCATCGTACGCTAGATGTATGTAGAGTATGTAATTCGGAGCCTCATTTAGTGAACTGTACTTCAAAATCAAACATCTTATTCCTTCATAACACAAATTATTAGTGTATATTAGAAAATAAAATTACAGAGCAAGCTAAGATGCCTTCCCACATAAAAAGAGGGAGATGTTCCTAATATGCTCTCAAATGTGGGCATACATTTCCCCAGTAACAGTGAGGGAGGGAAAAGAAGCATTTCTATGTGTATGTGGGGACTGCCATATACACAATGTTGCTTCGTCTCCACCTTGATATTCAGCTAGATGTAGAGATTTGCCTAAAAAAATATTTCTCACACATTTTTAGCATTTTACAGATAATCTTACAAGTTGAAATCAGTTGATTCAAAGAAAATAGGGAAAGTCTTCTCCCACAGACACAGGTGATAATTTCAGCTACACTGCTTTTGTGGAATTCATCTGCTATCAGTCACCAGTGTTTAATTATTCCTGCTTTTAGGTCATCGTCTTTCACTCAGCTCTCTCTATAGCTCAGTAATATATTACAGTCTTTTCTTCCAGTATTGATCTTTCTGTTGCCATGCTTGCATCAAGGTTATATGACTGCACTGCATATCCACACAGAGTCTAAAATTAGAGGTAAATAGAACTAGCATGTTAAACAGATTTGTACTACATCATACCCATTTCTGAAATTACCGCCAAGCTTTTTGTCTATTGTGTATTCAGTGAAGATTTAGGATGCTGTTCGAAGCTACACAAATGTATATGGCTTGAGAGTTGTCTCTCTGACTTGTGTCTTTCCCAGCATGATGCTGCTGGAGCTAACATAAGCAGAGTTGTCTGAAATATTTTCATAAGAAAAGAAAGACTCGAGTCATTCTTCAGTAAAATTATTTTCCATAATATCAAACCACTAAATAAATTAAGAAAGTCAGTTTTGATGACTACATGTTACAAATTTCAAGTACCAGCCTCACTGGATCGAATATTTTACAATGATAATTTCTGCTGCCCTGTTCTCACACATTACTGGGATGGCTGGATAAACTCCAGCATGCTAGCTTTGAATTTCATCATGTTGCATTACTTTGGCCCTGCCAAGAATTGAGAAAATAACAAACATAAATACCGCAAAACAAGCCCAGTTTCCACAGTGCAGCAGTGTCTCCCAGCCAGCCAGAACTGATAGAATATAATGCTTTGGAATTCTGCTTTGCCTTATGTAAAACTTAAACTAAATTAATGGGCTGCTCTTTGTGCTTTACAAACAGGGTATTAGAACATTTCTGCAATTTTTCTTTCCTTTGTTTTCCACTATAATCACTGTCTTGCTGTGGTAGCGCTTCAGTCTGCCATTCTTCATCAAGAACAGCTTTTCAAGCACTTTTAACCATTTTTGTGGTAGTGGCAGTCTTATGTGAGATAAAGACAAAGCAGAGCTATATGTTATCATTATAATGTGGGCTCTGGCCTGTATGTCACTGGAACAGCTCTTATACTGCCTGCATGCAGACTTTCAATACGGCAGCCTGAAATCATAGATCTCACTTCAGAGCCCTACAGAAAAGTCCAGTTGTAGATATGCAATTTCTCATACTTGCACTGTCCTCCCCTAGGGAAGCAAGGCTCACTCTGCTCTATAATACTTTCCTATCAGACATGTCAGAAGTACAATTTGAACAAAATTCTGAAGTGCAAATCATCTGTGATTACCTAAAATTGTGACATTATACCATATTGTATGCTCTTATAGAAGTTTGCTCTTACAAAAAATTTTAAATTGATATCTTGCAGCAATTAACCAAAAGCAAATAGCATATCCTCGATGTGTATATTAGTTTGTGCTGAAAAAGAAAAATGAAAAATACCACCCTTTTGGGTTAACAGAACTGTTTGAAGTGGGGAATGAAGCCAGCCTATTTGATTGCTAGTTTACAGAACTGAAATAACCGTTTGACAAACCTTTCCAGATTGTTCAATGAAGTAGAAATATTGGCACCAAAGATTCAGCTGACACCAAAAACTGACAGAACAGTTTAACTCTATAGTTCACTGGCATGTTTACAGAATGCTGAGGGAAATATTTGTAAGGCCTTAAAAAAAGTCATAGGCAAGGAATGTGGACGAATTCTTCATGTTTCCCTAGCTCTATATCAACCTTCTTTTTCTATCAGCTCAAATCCAGTTACTCTTCTTTGTTCTAGAAGGCATCGACAGCTGGGTTCTTGCATTTAAAACCCAATGTACAGAAAAAGGATTGATAATTACATAATAATATTTTTTTTAATTTGCAGGGTCACATTTCTGAAACTGCTTATAGTTATACATAATACAGTTCTTTCCTTACTGTATATTTTGGAATAGAAATCTGTTCCTCCTACAATAAGCAGAGGATCATTTGGTTTTGGTCTGATTTGGTTTATAATGTTCTTTGTAAAATCAGGAACAAGTAGGGTTAATTTTAAATCCTCTCAAAATCAACAGGAATTGTCTATTACTAGTTTCAGCTAGTCTGTATTAGATACCTTCAGCAATATAAAAAGTGGACGAAAAACTAAGTCTGAGCAACAACATCTAAAATATTTGAAGATCTGAATTGCATATGTTACGCAAGATAGAAAATAATACCAGTATATGGTTGTGCAGTACTATAAATCCCTACTTACATTTAAATTCTTTAAGTTTTTACTGGAAGCACCTATATTCACAAATCATAAACCCAAATGTACTAAACCTGGTTAATGCATATCATACAGAACACTTGTCAGTTTAAGGTTTGAAGCCAACTTGAAGCATGTAATGAATTAATATCAGGGATACAAAAGAGATATCTAAAGTGACATTCTGAGGCACAGTTAATGAGATTGTCTTATGTAAGTCTATCTGGTAATATGATCATCTCTAATGAGATTATTCTGAAGTAATCCCTTTACAAATTAAATTAATGAATTATATACATTCACAATGCAAGAATACAGAACTGAAGTGTTTTTAAGATATTTTAAGGTTAATATCAAAACAGTTCTCTATCCCTCTTAGGACCAAGTCATTACTAATATAATAAAGTATTGCATTAAATCAGAGGAGGCAAAGAACTAGGAGACACAGGAAACAAAACGTTGCCAAGTATGGTGTAGTATCTTTGTATCACTTGTCTTTTGAAAATAATAATCAAATAATTAAAGAAAAAACAGCCCCTTGCTGAAGCCCAGTACCAGATACTACAGGTATGAGAATCAAAGAGAATACCTAAATTCAGTATTGGATCTGCTGAGTTGGAGAGGAAGGGCAAGGGAAAATGATATCTCATCCTGAAAGAAAGGCACATAAGGAGAAGAGAAAGTATTAAAAAGCCCATTGCAATGAGAGGTTGCATTCAGCTCTGTCAATCAGAAATGGAGGCAGTTGGGAGCTTTACAACTGAAGGGTAAATTGGAGGTAAGGGGGAATAGATATAAGTTGTTTCTGGTTTAAACCTTTTATCTATGCCCTGTTTCCTGTTATGAAAAATGAACCTGGATACAAGGAGCTTCTTTCAGCCACTTGATTGTTGTGCTATTAGAGGCTATCAGGCACACTAAGGTAGGGATGTTGTGAAGATCTTGTATTTTTCCTCATTGATAAGCCCGAATAATCATTAGGAGACACAGCACAAGGCATATCTCTCGTAGATTTTCTGTAACAGAATTCAATGATTCACTTAACTGCCATAAAGGCAGGAGACAGCATACTGTGAATATCTTGACTCATCTCCCATTTTGCCTTATCGAGAAATGTTTGATAGCACTGTTATTTTTCATGAAATAACTACACAAGAGCATTTCTTTCTTGTTGGTTAAAGCATATTCTCTGCCTATTCTATTTCTGTCAGAGTGATCTAAAAGTGTTTGGTACTGGCAACATTTTTTGCACTGATAATAGAGACATTTGCCCAACACGTGGGTGAATTTCTTCTCCATTTGAAGTCTTTGAAATATCATTTAATCTGGTTTTGAAGAAATTGAACCTGAGCATTGAAGCAATCTGTATCATATAGATGACCTGTATCGCGTAGCCAAAGTCCAATATCTAACAAAATATTTTGGTTCCTAGGATGCAGAACCCTATTTCTTGTTCTTGTCCTCCTCCCAGTTACCACAGAAGCCATGCTCTTCCTATGCAGGCAGAAGCAGCATTGGCAAGCAGGACCCCTGATATTTGACATCCCATTCAGGAGTCTCTCTGTTAAGGTGTTGTCACCCTGCCTTTGCAATAATCTTATCTTAGGTCCTCTGGTACCTACTTCATCAGAGAACATTTTTGGTACTACATAAAAATAGAAAGTTTTAAAACTCCCCAAATGAAAGAAAAAGTAGTTAATAAAAGCAACCCAGGGTGACAATAGAAAAGAATATAGAGGAGACACTGCCTTTTTTATATGCCAAATTCCATAGAATTTAATGTGTTCAGTCACTCTAAAGGGCAGCCAAAAAAGCCTGCAATTTAGGGAGCTGAGGATATTGTTCACATGAAGTGAAAGTTTATGTGGAGGTTGTGACATTTGATGGTGACTCTGTGATTTGACTTGTCTAACTGGGCAAAGGATTTAAGTTTTGCCATCACGGCATACCATTTGAAAAAAGGCAATATGGAAAGTACAATGCTTTCACACATCGGAATTTCATAAAGGTGTGCCGAAAAGATACTAAAGCAACAGATTTTACCACGTGACTACGATATCAGAGAGGAGAAATTAAAGTCAGTAAAGCCATTTTAATGAAAATGGAATCAAATCAATCACTTCAGACTAATGCCAGCCTGCTCCTATGTGCAGACTGCCTATCAAAAGCATTAGGCGTGTTCCTGGAATGTGTCTTCCAGTTTAATTTCTTCCCAGAAGGATTCTGGGCAAGTGCTCTGCAGCTGCAAGGTAATGTGAGACCAAGTGGGATGGTGGGGACAGTTGCTTCATTATTGTGTTACTGTGTTACTGATCTCAGATAAAGCCCTGGTGTAGATACACCCCCAGGACTGCTGAAGCACTACCAGTTAGGTTAGCTCCTTTTCTGATTTTAATNGAAGAAGAAGAAGAGCATTCCTTCTAGTACAGGGAACTGATGGACTCTATCCTCCCCTGCAATTACAGAACTATTCCAAAGACAGTTGTGACTAAATGCTACATTAAGTAATTTTCAGATCTTTAAAGCTGACTCGTAAGCATAATTTTGCGTAGGATTTTTAAAGAGAATCAGTCAACAGTATTAATTTAAATTAAAACAGAAAGATTATGAGAATCAAGGCAGAATTTTTCATGCCTATAAAAGGATGTTTAACATGACTCGATGGAATTTTCTCCCTGAATAGCAAAAGAAGGAACTAGGCACACACTCTCTTTCTAGAGCTTTATGGCATTAACAGTACTTGTCACTCATGACTCTGCAGGTGGTACTTGTATCAAGTAAACTCAGTATTCTGTTGATGATGTTATTCAGTCATAGGCGAGAGGCTACTGAATTAGTGGATTCTTTAGGATGTGGCAGAAAATGATAAGACTTCTCTGCTTGTCTTCCTTAGTTACTGCCATTCTATAACAGCAAAATCATAGCAGACATCACAGGTAACAAGTCTTCTTCAGTGAGACATTTCTCTATCCAGACTATAGATTCAGCTTTCCACATAGCAAAGTAGCTGCTTAAACAATCACATTTTGGCTTAATTTCAGTCCCTTTGTAACTACCCAAAAAATTTAATAAAAAGTGACTGTAAAACATAAACTACCTCTGTGAATGGCAAAACCAGAAATAAATGGCTTTTCTACTTGTCCAAGAAAATCCATGTCTAACCTGTATTATAGGTAACCCCCAAAAATCTGGTCCATCCTGATATTATACTGGGTTAAATAATTACAGATACCTTTGGTCATGTTTGTGGCTAGCAATCATTGCCTTAGAAGTTCCTGCAGTTAAAAAGTGGTCAGAAACAAGACTGTGTCTCAGTTCTCATGGACTGCTACAATTAAGCAGGCATCGTTATAGAGCAAATGCCTGTCCTATGGCAACTGGATAGCCATTCCTAAAAGGTGGATCTCTTGTGAACAAACAGAATGGAACTGACATGCTTAGAGTTCTTTAGAATGAATTCATGCTGACATTGTAAGTGACATTAACTCTTGCAGATATTTCTTGGTGGAAACTGAAATCAGAAAAGAGGAATTCTCTTACAGTGTGCTACTTGACAACAAGTGTCCCCAAAATTTTAATATTAGAATGGTATGGAAGTCATCTAAATAGGCATGCTACTAACCCTCGATCTTCTAGAGTTTTTTTTATATATGATAATTTTTTCCATTGTTGTGCACAGAATAATATTTACATTCACAATTCCAACCAAAATATTATTTACCTATAATTTGGAAATCATGTATGTTGAGTGTGCCAAAAAATGACACCATAAATCCAAAATGAAATAATAATATTTTCCGCTATAGCCATAGGTAGCATTCATGCTGCTAATTCATTTTTAGCTAAATATTCCCCAATGCAGCATGACTCTTATCTCATTCTTGTGCCAACGTCTTAGGACAGAAATTTCCTAGCTCATTTTGAATTGCTGTCCCCAGAAAGTGTCTGGGGGTGCCACAAGACAGAACTAAACTAGAAAGGTCAACAGCACACTCATGAGAGTGGAGGATGCCAAGCCTTTCTCCAGGAAGTTGGTAATGCATTGTGTTACCTAAAGAGGTCACTCCACTACAATCCTACTTGTTCTGTGAATTGCAAAATCACTTCCACGCTGAATTATTCTCCTCATCGCTCCTAGGGCAGACTCTGCCTCCCGCTGTAACAAGATTAAACTCATTCCAGAACTGTCTGGACACTACCTTGGGATCTTGGCAGGCTTCCTGCCTTGCTGAAACCCAAGATGAAGCATCTGCTGTGCCATTATACAGTCTTGGCATCTGCATCCCTTAAGAAAGGATATTGTGACATAACCAGTGGAGCACAAAAGCCCTTACTGACTTAAAGACCCACAGGGCTATTGCCATCTGCTTATTAATGAGGTGCACTAGGTCCTGATTGTTACATATGGAATGAACCAGGCTGCTAGTGGTTCAGTCCACTGGAATGCTCTGGTTATAACAAAAGGATTTTTAAGAAATAGGAAATAAGTGTCCTCGTTTGAATTGCCCAGTACAATGTCTCCCAGTATTATGAATCCATGTAATTATTCCACTCCTTTACTAAAAGCTTTGGATGAGCCTTCTGTTGCTGTCTTTTTACTAAATCTATATTATATTAGGGCACACCACTATAGGGTAGAATGATAGTTTCAACTTTCTTCCTCATATCTTCGTGGTTTTCTCACCACAACATGTCAGTGGGTTTTTCTGTTTTAATCTGTCAAGACCATTGTTACCCTGTGTGTAGAATCTCCTACTGAAACCATTCATTCAGCAAGCAAAATGTAAAAGCTCCCTAAGAGTATCTTTGGATATTTTAACATATATCATTATATATTCTATGTTTGTTTAAAAGACATGCCCAGCAAAGCTGCAAACAATCTGCATGTCTCTTCTGGAGCGCTGTAAAACTGGCAGTGTGTTCTTAGTTAGACTGATTATTATTATTATTAAATTTCAACTCCTTATATAAGTATGTAATTCCCAGAATTCATGATTTACCCATTTTGTAGCTTGCACCTTCTATCCCTCAGAAGGGAAGATCTCCTAATCATGATTCTTGAGTCATTTTAGGACCATCCTTCAGTGGAACAAGAAGGCAATGGGAATTTCAAGTTGGCCCTTCCTCTCTGTGTCCTCGCAAGTCAGGCAAAACTTCTGCATGGCCAGAAGGCAGATCACAGAATCATGGAATGGTCTGGGTTGAAATAGGATTTTCAAGATAGTCTGTCCCAACTGCCATGGGCAGAGTCATCTTTCACTCGTCATTGGGTATACATCCATTGCAAAGTAAGAGCCTATAAACTGTCACTTTTTTTTCCTAATACTTGAAATAGAAGAGTACTTCCTCACAGCACCTCACAAACTAAATAGATACGATTCTGCATGAAAGTTGAATAACTCCCAAGTATAAGCCCTTTCAGTAAAAATATTTCTACACCTGACAAAATATCAGTAATAAGGCAAATACTTCAGAAAGTACATATGTTACTGCAGAAAACCATAGACAATTCCTTCAGAATTAAAGCAAAACTATGTCAACGTAACTGCATCCTGACCTCTAAAAGTGGGGCTGTTTAAGATTCTTAAAGGTGTTTCTTAATGGCCACATTATACAGTTTCAGGTAGGACAGATTATTGAACAAACTGATCCATACTGTTACCTACAGAGTATTTTTATTTTCAAGATCTAAAACAATTTCATGGAGCCTGGAGCAAAACAGAAGGAATCTTGCAATGCAGCAAGCTTGAACTTTAAACCTCTGTGGAAATGAATTATGCATACAGATTGTATATATAGTTTTAAGATTTAGAAATAATTTTGTATACTGCTATTGATGATACACACATAGGTCCAGAGCATTAATGTGAGTTAACACACGTCTATGGGAGCTAACATTGCTAAGAAAAGGAACGAGACAAAGGGAGTAAAAGTGTTAATTGGCGGGCAAAGCAGATTTTTCCTTGTGATTGAGATAGGTGGAAAAAAGGGAACTCTAAACAAGAAGAAAAAAACATATCCTGCTAATTCATCAGCTGTCCAACATGAGCATGAAAAACTGAACTATCCAATCGAAACAGTCAGTACGCACTGTAATTTTAAAGAAGTAAATAACTAATAAAGAATCCAAATACAGGATTTTGGTTTTTTCCTGGAGATTTTTGCAGTGGAGGAGATAATAGTGATGTTCACAGACCACAGAATATTCGGAGCTGGAAGAGACTCACAAGGATCGCCAAATCCAACTCTAAAGTGAATGGTCCATGTGTAGATAAAACACCTACCTTGGTATTATTAGCACCGTGGTCTAACCAACTGAGCTAAAGAAATACTTAATTTCTACTTAAATATGAAAGCTTGTATACAGCTGTCAATACATTGCTTAATATAAATATAATTTAAATAACCAATCCTCTCAGGATTAACCCTCAGCTTCTCATTGCTCTATTTAGCAGGTGAAAAGGATTTTCTTGCAGAGAAATGGTGCAGTACAAGCAGCTGGTTAAATAGTTTCTTTGTTCTAGCACACATTTGCTTAAAAATATGAATTCCTTTGATGTGAATTAATGCCTCTTTTAATCAATGGGAAAATTTTTATTTTCTAAAATAATTTTTGTTTAGGCACCATGTTTGTGTACGTGGAATAAGGGAATAGTGCTCTTACTGCACAAAAGCATTTTCTCAAAACTCATTTCAGTAAGAAACACATTACTCTCTTACACATTTCAGTAAGAACATGGCACAGATTTATTTCTTTACGATGGAGTTATCAAGCTGTATGTGATGTTTCACTTGTCATATTTGATCACACACTTCTCATCTGTAACCCAGCTACAAGAATCCATTAGTGCTCAAGACTTATCCACTGCCTTAGACCTTTCCACAGACAACTGAAGGTTGTTCTCTGTCAAAAGTCAAAATTTCCAGTATTTAAAAGACTGGAAGAAACAATCTTTAACATCCAGTAATGATTGCAAGTTAAACAAAATAGCTTTATATGGCTGTATAATGATATGTCTCAGAATAATGTTTTAAATGTAAAGGCATGTTCTAGATTACAGCTTGCTTTAGGCGAGCTTAAATTATTCATTTAACTTGTAACTATTCGTGTATTTATACATACATATATATATATAACTCCTTATAGTCTTAAAATAGATTCTGTATAAAACATCACCACCTTATGGCAAACGAATGAGTCCAAAAAAGTACATTGTAAATCATCTGAATAAGGAAAGCAATTTTTAAGTGTATTGATTTGTCTATAGTGTTAAATTACATAATAGCCATACACTAAAGCATTGAATAATTTAAGTAAATCAATGTTTTCTGAATTTCATAGAAGTACAAACTGTCTTAGGCAATAAAATAAATCAATATAAAAAAAAAAAAGTAGTATGTAATGATAAATGTATGAGCTGATAATAACCAGAGGTAAAAACTCGATTATTGTAAAAACAAGTTTCAGTCATCTTTTCTCTATTATTCCCATCAGAAAATATAGAACTCTGTAACAAGTTGATTTTAGCCATTAAATGACTGTCCTCTTGTTCTGTCATTGGTTGCCTGGGAGGGATAAGCCAAGACCTTCAGGAAACAGCAACTCTTTTGTTTCGTTGGAGAAGAAAATCCAGTGAACTTTATTGCCACTTTGAAACAACCCCATGCCCACTTCTCTCCTCAGTGTTTCTCCTCGCCCTCTCTCCAGCGGCTGCTTCACATCCAGCAGGCAATGGGACCCCCAGGGAGATGGCCCAACACCCTCCCACCCTCTTCACTGCTCTCTCTCTGGCACTGGCCGCCACGTTCCCCCCACTCACAACCCCACCTCTGCATCGCCCCACTGCCCCCGCATCACCCTCTCGTCCCCACATCCCTCCCGTCCCAGGCAACACCTTTCTCCTTTGCCCCACACGACACACACTGGTCCCAGCATCTGAAAGGCTTTGGTCTTCACGATTATTTCCCCCCAAATCAATGACTACAGCACGATGAAAAGAAGAAGCACTTCCGACTGATCATTTCAATTGTTTTATTTCAACAGAAGCGTGTAGCTACCTAGTTCTAATTTAGCATCAGGCAACAACTCGGCTGCCTAAGGAATTTATCCCATCCCAACTGCTGAATAATATAATCTCTCAGAAGCAAAAAGAGCTTCCTGACACTTTGTTTCACAAACTAATCTCTAGTTTAAATCTTCAAAACTCTCTACCTTAAACATTTGGTTTTCTTATGCTACCACCCATGCTAAACCTTCCTTGGTAACTTATTAGTCAAACACGACTAGAAAGCTTGAGATGGCTTTATCCGGTTATCTTAAATTCAAGCAAAAAGGACTACTAACATCTACCCCTGGTTTTACCTACAGAATTTAACTACAGAACTCCTCCACTAATTCTCCCATTTTTAAGCCTCAAATTCTTGAGGCAGCAGCTACAATAAGAGCTCAGTAATGAGCCCTCCAGCCCTCCAGCAGATCGACACTTCCATCCAACTTGGTGTCATCTGCAAAATGTCCAGCTTCCAGGTGGCTGGGCAAGGGGTAGCGGGGGCAGCAGGGGCTCTCTGGGGCAGCTGCCCGGCTCTCTGTCCCTGCTGCTGCCGCCTGCTCACCAAAGGCAGCAGAAGCTGCCGTCTTTGTCTCCTCATGTGCCTTGGCAATGGAAGGCACGCGGTGCTCCTCCTCTCCCTCAGCAGCTCTGGCCAGGGCAGCAGCTGCTGGCTGGGTGCTCATGGGACATGCCAGGGCAGGAGATGCGCCGCGCAGGTCAGCATCTTTCTCTTCGGCCAACAGCGAGCAGAGGTCCAGCATGACCGGCTAGAAGGGCTTGACCTAGATAGTGTTGACGGCAATGTCGTTCCAGTCCCCTTGCAACGACTCTGTGTCCTTGGTGCTTCCCCATGGGACAGTGACTGGTCCATGTTTTCTTCCTCTTGGCAAGAAAGCGCTAGGAGTTGTCCTGTGCCGTTGTAGGACTGCAGTGGGTTCACGTCATAAGACAAGGACACTGAGATGCTCTCTTCCCCACTACTCGCACTTTGGACATCCTTGGACTGGGGGCCTTCCTCGACCTATGGCGATGTCGGGACTCTG
>VZTF01004373.1:4993177-5196527 GCA_013397755.1 Cnemophilus loriae | reverse complement strand
GCTGGGGCCTTCGGCCTGTTGAAACGGGTTCTGCAGGATTCAGCTGGGCCATGGCCTTTGGCTGTGCACGACTCAATCTTCAGGAACTTTCCCCATGCCTGCTCTGTGGGGAGCCTGTGGGGCTTCTCTTTTGCACGGCATCTTTGGTGTCTCTTGTGCCCCTCTTTGGGTCTGTGGACTTGCCTGCCTTCCTCCAGCTTGCAGAAGGCCCCCTCCTCATTCCCTGATGCTGGCAGGACTGTTCCCGCTGCGGCCTCTGCCCCCTGCCCACTGAGAGCTTCCAGCTGCCTTGGAGTGGGGCTGGGGGAGCAGCTGGGGCTGTGCAGGGAAGCTGCCTGGCTCTCTGCTGCTTTCACTGGCTTGCTGAAGGCAGGAGAAACTGCTGTCCTTGCTGCCTGTTGTGCCTTGGCAGTGGCAGGCACACAATGCTGCTCTTCCTCCGCGGCTCCGGCCACGGCAGCAGCTGCTGCCTGGGTGCCCGTGGCACCCACTGGGGCAGGAGATGCGCTGGGCAGGTCACTGGCGGCCTCTCCTGCCATCTCTCTGCCCTCGCTGCCCTGAGAGCTGGGCCCCTCCGGGTAACCAGTGTGGGCGTCCATTAAGACCGCCGGGTGCGAGGAGATGGTGCTGACAATGCTGCCTTTCCAGTTCTCCCGTGACAGCTCTTGGTCTTCCCCATGGGATGGTGGTTCCTCTGCAATTTCTTCCTCTTGGGACAGCTCTTGGAGGCTGGAGACGTCCCAGAGATCCTCGCCCGTGGACCAGGCCCTCTCCTCGCTCCCTGGTGCTGGCAGGATTGTCCCCACTGCAGCCCGTGACCCCTTCCCACTGACAGCTTCCAGCTGGCTGGGCAAGGGGTCGGGAAGGCAGCAGGGGCTGTGTGGGGCAGCTGCCCGGCTCTCTGCCCCTGCTGCGGGGGCTGTTGCTGCCAGCACTGTGTCCTTGCCCTCAGCCGGGTGCCGCTGCGGCCCCGGCTGCCGGCCGCGTCGCCCGATCGCAGCTGCAATGCTGCTCAGGGCGACACGCGCCCTGCGCTGCAGCGACTGCAGCAGAGCCTGGCCGCGGCCTCTGGCGCTGTGCCGTGCCGCTGCCCGGCTCTCTGCCCCTGCTGCTGCCACCTGCTCGCCAAAGGCAGCAGAAGAGTCACGGCGCTCATCGTCTTTCGGCGCTGCCCTTGACTCCCAGTCACACGCCTGCACGTAGCAGGAGAAGGATCACCACGCGGCAGCCGTGTGGCATGGAAGTGGCTGCCATGGCACAGCAGCTCCCTCCGTGACGGCAAGCCCGGCCCCAGCCCTGGCCCCAAGACAGCTCTGTGCTATCCCATCCTTTACCTTTTGCCTCTTCTGCCATCTCAGCGGCCTCTGCTTGGGCTGGCTGCTGGTGGTCTTCTTGTTTGTAGCCATCTCGGACTTCCTCTGATAATGAGGTACTCCAGGGAGATGCTGCCTCCTGAGAGAGTTGCTCTCCCGGGAGTGGGCAGCCCAGGGCTCGGCATTGTTTTATACCCTCCTGGTCAGGACGGGGCGCCACCGTGTCACAATGGCCCCTGAGCACAGTCAGGGTTAGTGCCTTTTCGTTTGAAAGGCACATCACAGATGTAAAAGTATAACTCTCTTCAAATTAGTGTCCTGAGTATGGTTTACTTTTGCATATTAACTTCTATTCAACGTATTTCATGCAGTTTATGGTTCCTAAAAAATGACATATTCTGTAGACATAAAGGAAGCATCACTTCCATTCTTGAATGACTGGCACAACGTTTTCTTTAATCATTGTCTCCTGGGCAGAAGGACCAGGTTTCAGATGTTAAAACTTTTTAAATGTTGTACTATTTTTTCATTTGTTAACAATACTTTTGGCTACTTTCCAGAAAGTTAAGAGTTAAAAAACAATGGAGAAATGCGTACATTTTAAAACTGTTCATACAATTTACTGTAAAATATATGCATCAATTAATTTTTAAAATGAACAAGAAAAGTGTATCTGCAGGAGACAATTGACAATGTTTTTTATAGTGATATTTGTGAAACTCATTAAATTCTGTCTCAGTGGTAAAAATATTTAATGGAAAGTTCTCCCTATAAATTGCATAATACTGTATTCATTCAGAGACTGTAGACTCCAAAATTATCTAGAAACACTATGAGGGACTTACATACCTTTAAATATAGGTGGTTATACTACCGTATTAACCAGTATCTTTCTTGCCTTCAAGACTCCCATCTAAAACCATGAGAACAGAATAATTTCTTCTGCAAAGCCATTTGAAGAAGAATGAATGGTTGGTTGTTTTTTTTTTTTTCTTAATTTACTAAATGAAGAAGTCTTCAGTATTAATATTAGACAAAAATATAATATCAACATGAGACATATTTTATATATTTTCATCTCACATCATACAGAAAATATAAGAGGCTTTCAAAACAAGGCGTTGGGTTTTTTTCTCAGAAAATTTTGTTTTGCAAAAGCTAAGTCAGTCATAATAATTGACAGGTACTTTTAAATATAAATCATACTCTCTGCATCTCTCTCTGTTGATCTTACAGGATTCAGCAGTAGCTAGTCACATCAGTTTGAGGAAAGAGAGCTCTATTTTGGCTTTGTCCAAAAGGAGGGACAAGAAGTACCATAGAAACATGGATTCTCTCTACTTTTTATTCTAATTCACTGTTTCTTCATGCAAGCAAATTTACATCATTAAAGATGTTGTGTAAGAGACGAGATTCTGGCTCAAGGATTTGACATCCATCTTATATGAAATGCACTGTTTATAAAAACTCAATATATGTACCTACTGTTACACCTTTTAGGAAAATATGAAGAAAGATTATGCTAAATCTGTATGACAAAATGCTCTACTCTATAATAATCTTCAAAATTTTCACTACCTTCTAAATCAGGAATTAACTCTACGTTTAAAGTTGTTGATAGTAAAAATACCACGTTACAACCTTTGAACTGAGAAATATGAAAAAAGTAAAATCAGCTACTTAGATGAAAATCTTCCTTTAACTAACTACGTTACACTATCTATGATTTTGAAAGGTAGATGTCGTCTTTTTCTACAGATATGTAATTAAAAACATTGCAGAAATAACTCATTATCTATTTTCCCTGAATATCATTATATTTACTTGCTTCTCTATATGTTCCGTTCTGAAAAGCACTTCTTGTTAGTTTTGGATTATTACCAGCAAATTGCCACTTTTCCCATTGTCTTAGCTACTTCTGTACCAAGAGTTCCAGTAATTATATGGTGAATTTCATGCAGTTATCTCCCAATGGTTTAATACATATATATAGATATATGTTAATATGGAACTCCATAAAATAAAAGGCAGAAAGCCTGTTCATTGGACCCAATTGGCAACAGAAACAATATTACACTTTTAAAAAAATATTGTGCGGTTTTTCTAAAAAGGCAGCAGAATACTAAGGTGTTTCAGAAGTGAGAGGTTATAGACCCTACTTTCTTTACATGTGCACATAATCCTTCATAACCCACTGTTTCACCATCAATTTTTAACATAGATCCAACTGACCTGTTTCAAATAAAATTTTTAGAAGACGTAAAAAGAAAAATATCGGTATTTCCAAATTAGCACAGACAAATGGCTTCCTTGGAGATCCACTACTGTAGTCTTCAAAATATGTTTGTCCTCAACAATAGTGGGACCAAATACTAAGATTTGTGACAGGATATACAACTGTGAATCATAGAATGGTTTGGGTTGGAAGGCACCTTAACAACTATCTAGTTCCAAGCCCTCCACCATGGGCAGGGACACATTTCACTTGACCAGGTTGCTCAGAGATCCCATACAATCTGGCTTTGCACAGTTCCAAGGATGGGGAACCCACAACTTCTCTGGGTGACATGTTGCTGTGCCTCACTACTCTCACAGTAAGGAATTTCTTACTAACACCTAATCTTAATCTCCTTCTAATTTAAAACAATTCCCTCTTGTCCTAGCACTCTTTGCTTGTGTAAAAAGTCACTCTCCTTTTCTTAAACCTTCTTTTAGCATGGCAAGGCCTCAATGAGCTCTCTGTATAGACTTCTCTTCTTCAGACTTTAACAACTCCAGTTCTCTCAGCCTGCCTTCATTGCAAAGGATCTCCAGCTCTTTGAGACTCTTCATGGCCCTCCTCTGAACCCAGTCTAATAGATCTGCACCTGTCTTGTGCTGAAGATCCCAGAGCTGGAGAAAATACTCCAGATGGAGTCACACAAGAGCAGAGTGCAGAGGAAGAATCATCTTCCTCAACCTGCTGGCCGCTCCTCTTTTGATACAGCCCAGGATGTGGCTGGCCTTCTAGACTGTGAGGACACAGTGTCAACTCATGTCCAGCTTTTTATCCACAAGAACCCTCAAGTCCTTCTCGGAAGGGCTGTTCTCAGTGAGTCCTTCTCCTAGTCTATATTCACGTCTGGGATTGCCATCGTCCAGGTGCAGCACCTTGCTCTTGGACTTGCTGAATTTCCTGAGGTTCTCATGGGCCAACTTCTCATGTTTGTCCACATGCCCCTGGATGGCATCCTGTCCTTCAGGCCTCTCAACTCACCACCCACTTTCATGTCATCTGCACTCAATCTCACTATGTCATCAATAAAGATATTAAAGAGTACCAGTCCCAAGACAGAGACCAGAGATACCACTCGTCACTGGCCTCCACCTGAACACAGCGCCATTGACTGCAGCTCTCTGGAAGAGTCCATGCAGCCAGTAGTTTATCCACTGAAAAGTCCACCCTTCAAATCCATGTCTCTCCAATTTGGAGATAAGGATATCATATGGCATTGTGTAGAAGTTCTTGCAGAAGACTAGGTAGATGATATCTGTTGGTTTTCTCTTGTTGATTGTTACGTTATCATAGAAGGCCACCAGACTGGTCAGACATGATTTTCCTTAGTGAAGTTGTGCTGGCTGTCTCAGATCATCTCCTTCACTTGCATGTGCCTTAGCACTGCTTCCATGAGGACCTGCTCTGTGATCTTCTCAGGTACAGAAGTGAGTGAATGAGCATGGTGAAGAGTGTCTTGAAGGATATTATAAACAAGGTAAGAAAGAAAACAAGTCCGGGACAAAAATAAAACTAAAAACAAAAATCCGGGTCCACAGTGATCAGAGACCGCAATTGCCGAACCGGCTTACTTCTCAAAGCAGGAAACCTGCAACGCTGGGGTGACTCCAGCTAGCCTGGGGTCTAAAGATGTTTTAAAAATGTCTCTGAGTAGAGATAAAGGCCTGGCAATCCAGCTTTGGGCAGCACCAGCAGTTAATCTCTGGTGTCTAGCACTTTCTGTCCTGTGGCAGGGACTTTTATAATGTTCTGGTCCCGCCCCTGACCGCCCACTGCCCGGCCCCTAAAGTCCTTGGTGACTGGTGATGTTCAGGGGTGAGGCAATATCTTTCCACCTATGGCTCGCTTGCTGCTAGGGGGCAGCTGCTCGGGGGTGTCACTTGGTTCAAAAGGCGGGAAAGATCTTCATTAAAATTCTGGTTGCTACGGAGCCCAGTTGCAGGGTGGCAGTTAAAAGCTAAAAACAGCAGGTTGTCCCTTAGGAAGGCTTACTGGTTGGTAAACCCCAGAACTTATTTGGAAACTTATAGGGGTTAAACTTTTGTTAAAAACATCAAATTTAACAGTAAAACATAACTTTCAACATCAGAGGTTTACAACAACATTGAACATACATAGAAATGAGGAAAACATTACACTTTTAACAATCTTGGGGATTAAAAGGGAAAACAGGGAACAAACGTGGGGATTTCTTAACAATTGGGGTTTTAACAATGAACTAGGTAAAACACTTCTGGTTGGTTAATTCTGAGAACAACTTTATAACTTCTAACTTAATTATTGGACAATTTGAATATGCAAAGGCCAACTATTAAATTTCATATATAACAAAGGAAAACTGGACTGTATTCCTTAGTTATCAGTTTCCATCCATTGTAATGTATACAGATTTTTGCTTTTACTTTGTGTGTATTTGAATCTTAGCTTTAAAATGGAATTTCAGTTTATCTTTTTTTGAAGAGATATCTGGATTAGTCAGCCACAAATAGTGAGAAAGTCATCAAAAACATCCATTTGGAATAGTCAAAAACTCCTCACAATGGCAGAGATTTACTTATGATATTTTTTGAGAAATTTTTCACTTGAGTATAAGACTTTAGTAGTAGCAGTAAAAGATTTGAAATGGAAATTCACTGCTAATAAGAGAATATATAATACCATTGTATCTATTTTTATATGCCCTACTTCTATTTTTATATGCCCAACTGCACAGACAAGAGTCAACTCTGCAAATAATTTTAATGAATACAACACATTTGTGACTACAAAATTTTACATTTATGGTGTATGGGTAAATAAGTGAATAAGAATCTTTCTATTCTAAATGAAAGTTGTTACACAGGTTCTCTTGTCTTTATAGTCCAGCTTGTATTATAGCTGCTGATGAAACCATACACCTTGCACAAAACAAGAAAAGCACATTCTGGCAAGTATTTGGAATATCCTGTCTTCTTTCTTTATTTAAAATTATTTCTTTGGATTGGTTAGTTGGCTGGTTTGGTTTGGTGATTTTTGTCACTGGTTTTGGTGTTGGTTTGGTTCTGTTGGTTTTTTCTTGGTCCTTGATGAACCCATTATTTTTCTAAGACTACTGTATGAGATCATACTTAACAAAAGACGTTCCAATGGGAGATATCCAAATGATGTTGATTGCAGAAAATCCTCTGGACATTCAAGACAAAGTTTTCAATGCACTGTACGGAAGGAGAAGTGTTCAAACAGGGATGAAGCTTTCTTGTTCACTTCCACTTAATGAAGTATCTAAATGCACAGAATAACAGGCCTAATTTGCTACTTTAATGCAATTGCTTGATTTCATGAATATGCGTTAGAACTTTTTGCTCTAAGAGTAAGTCTTTAGAGAGTAGTTAGTATTTCCTATAATTAATTTTCTGTGTTGAGGCTGAAAATGTAGCACATCATGTACATAATCCTTCTCTAGGGAAAATTGCCCCTTTGTACTTTCCTTCCATGTTGTAGCCCAAATTCATTTCCCTCATATTTCTTTTTGGCTTCAACTACATGCCCTGGCCCCCTGCATTTCTATCCTGAACAGATCAGTGTAGAAACAGTTAACTTAGTATGCGGATACCACTCTAATTCTGTCTCATTTCAGTCTCTGTCCTTGATTCATGTTGGTGCCTACTGAAACACGGTCTTTGTAAAGGACAGTCAGAAACTGTCCACAGCAAATGGAACAAGCAGTACATGGCTAGCATATAAATGAGCTTAATTACAAAAAAAGTGAGTAAAACTCCCAGCTCACATCAAGTTGTCTGGGTCAAGAATCTTCCCACTGGGAATATAGGTTCCAAGAGGATATTTTGAAAAATTACGTGTGGGCATATTTTAAAATGTAACCCTTAATAAATATTCACTGATTTAGACTTCAGTGAAAACAGTGACATATGTAAATATCTATAACTGCCAAATTTTCCCTACTTTGTCGTTTAGTAAAATACCACTGGATTTTAACAATTTCATCTGATTGACATGCAGACTTGCACTAGGAACATCCAAGTTGCATTGGCGTCGTCTCATATTTGACCCCTAATCTTTATATACACAATCTGATATTGGAATATTGTACAAAAATACTCCTTCAGTCTTCAGCTGCAGGTCATTTATTTATTGATATTAGAGTTTTTTTTGAAGCAGGTAATTTGTGTCCTTTAGGTGGGGAAGTCATAAGCCTCCAATGCTCCAGGAAACTCAGAATGTTTTGGATTCTTCAGTTTACCAAGTCATTATAAAAATGTATACCAATTCATGATCAGACCCTAAATTATTCATACAGCTAAAACACAAAAATATTTTAAAATAATTTAATTTTTTCATTTTTTTTCCACCCAGCTTATCCCAGTTTTCAGATCCTGGATTTGGATCTCATAATAGAATATGATATACAGCCACGAATTTTCTGTGAAAGAAATCTGTTTGTTACATTCATTCATTGCATGTTCAGGTGTGTCTAACAGAGGTGGTCTGTGAACATGTGATCACATGGTTGGGAATTGATCTAGGGAGTAATTACTTCAACTTCTCGGAGTCACTGCAGCATTGGGGACTGGCAGTAAAAGTACAGCTAAGTAGAAATTTTGAATCTTCTAACAATTATAAAAGAGACAAGCCATCAGAAGTTGCATTAATAGAGAAAACATTCTAAGCCAACTAAAACTAGAATTGAGAACACTTTAAACAAAAAACAAACATACAGGTCCATTAATGAAAGAGGAACTTGTGGACAGCAAAATATAGATTTGCATTTTTTACAGCGTCTTCCTAGTTCCTAGTTGTCAATGTAAGTTGTGTATATAGCACATTAAAACTACTGTAAGTTAAGAACAATGAGAATTGTTGAAAAGGAGTTTTAATAGACTGAACCTTGGTGAGTAAATCTCAGCTACAAACAAATCACAAAGACAATGAGAGGAATAGACGTTGTTAGTGGTAAACATTCAAGAGGAAGTATGAAGGAAATTTATATTCAAATACATACTCAATAAATCACAGATATGAAATAACATTTGTCCATTTTCAAATATCTTTTTTTTACACTGACTGCAATTAACCATAATATTTACAAAAAGTTCCTATTCTCCGGAATGTTGATGGTGTGAGAAACGACGCCTCACTTTAAAAATTTTAAAAGGTTTATTAATCAAAAATAACAGCTGGGGACTCCTGCGAGACAAAAGTACAGTGCTGGGTGCATAGCCGATCTGGTAGAGGCACGAGGCTTGGGGGGTTGGTGCAGCTCCGTTTATACCCTGAGGGTGTCAATCAAGGGTTTTGAAACATTTTATTTAATCTCATCCAATCCTAGGCCCGATGGTTCTGGACCCACCTCCCATATCCACCCCCTTTGGGCCGTCCTTGTTGGCCCTGCCCCTTGGGGCATGCTCAGTGAAATGGGTTGGGAGGTGTTCTTCACTAACCGACACCTTGACTGACATCCCCCAGGGAATATTCTGGAAGCTTACCTCACCCCGTCCGCCATCTTGCCCCTATTGTTTTAATAGGAATTTTGAAATAATAAAACTTTTATAACAGCATAACTAGGGTTTCTAACAGGGAAATCATTCTATAACATCTAATCTTATAAAACTTACAAACCCCAATCAAAGAACCGTAAAAATACATCATACAACCTTCAATCAAAGAACTGTAAAATACATCATACAACTTTCAAGCAAAGAACTGTAAAAATACATCATACAACTTACTCATAATATCAGAACTAATTAACTTAATATATAATTAACAATTCTACTCTTTCCTTATTTAGCTGTCTCTTAATATACGAAAGCCAATTCTCCTTAGTCATCTATGACAATGGCATTAAATGTTATCACACACAGAATTCCTGAGATCCTGAACTAAAATTTGTTGCATGAAAATAATCCTGAACTAAAATTTGATGCATGAAAATAATAGAAAAATAAAAGGAAGAGGAAAAGCTCTAACAAAAGTATAGCAGTTGCATACTATTTCCAGTGATATGCCAATTAATTTGCTCATGTTATTCTGGTATTTTGATTAGGTTTAATGAAAGACTGTAGAAAAATAGATTAACATTAAATTGATACCTAAAGATTTTTATATATTTGTAGCTGTGTAGGTTATTAATATATAGCTATATATTTTTTAACCCTTTTTCACATTTTAGAATAATACTTTATCCTTTCTCAAGCATTACACCATCTTTTTGAAATTCTATCTAGTCTTATTTTCAAAAAAAGGATGTCTAACAAGGACACCCTGTTTCACACCAGCAGTTGGGACACATACAAATATATAGGGCTAAGAGCCCTTGCAGAGACTCCAAGGGGCAGGCCCAAGCCTGGGTTACCAGGGCAACCAGTTTCCTATTGGATGTACTTGCTAGATAGACTAATTAATTACATTTATAAAAATTGCGATAATCCGATGCTGCGCGTACACATTTCTATATTTTGTGCACCTGAAATCTTTCATTAAAGGACTACTCTTTGTGTTACTACCTTTAATATTGTTTGGAAAGTTTGGCTTTCAATTCCAGGCAACAAAATCGTCGAAGCACATTCATATCATTGAATTAGGGGAGGCATATATTGATTCCCTAGAAAATGATGAATAAAATAAGTATTTTTATGATTATTTTTACATTAATAAAGAAGGACTGGTTTAGGACAGGATCCTTTGATACTGCAAAGAAATTTTACAAATTATTCTTTCAATCTACAGGGCAGAATAAAGCATATGAGAACAAAATTTAGTCTGTGAAATGGCTTGTCTGAACATATGTAGATGTTAAACTAGTTTTTCTCAGAGTAATTAATGATATTATTATAATCTTCAAGAAAGGTATTCTGATTTTTTTTAGTGCCAAATAGTCACCAGAAGAAAATATAATGTATGCAATTCATAGTCCTTTTATAACCAAATCTATAACTATAATTTTTTGAAAGTTAAATATTTTACTGTTTACATTACAGGAAAACAATATATGCAGCATCTTCTTGCCATGGACCCCCACAGTGTTTAAAATATATATTGTTTAAAATATGATTACCAAGTTGCGCAAAAGATGCCATAACAAATTGAAACCTAAGTGTCTGTCCCAAACTTTGCTGAAAAAGAGAAGCCAAATTCTGTTCAACTTCTGCTTCAGAAATATTGAAGAGATGCCTAATAATATTTTATTTTTGCATCTTTTGATTCTTAAAAACATTTCTTATTTGGCAACAATTCTTCAGTGACTAAGATATGAAAATGTTAGCAGCTCATTTAGTGCATGAAATATCATAAAATTAAGAATATTACTGGTATATTAAAATTATATTGATTCCTTTCTCAGTTTTCCTTTTTTATCCACATTCCTTTACGAATGTGGCATATTCATTTTTTATTTCTTAAGAATTCTGTTGGTATCACTGACTTCGGTATATGAGCTCTACAGTTACTTGATTTTTCAGATATCAGGTTCCAATGTTCCTTTTTTATGGTATATGAACTTGATAGGAATTCTGGCAGGAAATACCTGTTTTCAAATGTAATCAAATGTTCTTACAGCTAATCATTCATGTGACTTTGAATCTTTGGTTTAGGCAGTACTCACAGGTCTTGATCTGGTCACTCTGAAAGGTAGCGCATGATCATTTTATAGTAATTAAAGCCAGTCACAAAAATGATCACTGAGCAATGTGTACAACAATGTAACATTTCATATACAAATAAGAGAATATGAACCGTTGTGCACCTATGATGAATCCAGTACTTATTGCCTCTTAGAGATTTTGAGATTTATTTTTCAAAATCCCTTTGCTTTTTTTTTTTTAAATACAGAATCATCCTTCTGTGTTATTATCTTGGCTTTACTATTCAGTAAACAATCCAAATATATTATCACAGCTTATTTTTTAAACAGCCATTGTAACACAAATACTACCAAAAGCTTTTGGTTTTGTTTTCCAAATAAAATCCCCTTAAATGTTTGTCATGTCTTGTAGTGCATATCTAGGTTCTTTCCACAGGTAATCATGGAAACAAAAAAGGCGCCATTTTACCAGCATTAAAGCATTCTGCCTTGCTTTTTGTTTGTTCTCTTACACCTTCACTACTTATTTCTTGACTCTTTACTGAAGTATTTTATGACTTAACATAATGAATATTTATTATGAGTTGGAAAATGAATTGTAAATTATGTTCATTTACTTAATATATTTTCACTTCTTGGTATTTTTACATAAAAAGTTGAATGTGTCCTTTACAGCCTTCTTTTCAAAGATATTATTATCAAGAGTATAAATATGCAGGAGCATACCTGGCTGCTTTTTAGTTGCCTTTATGTTTATAGATTCCTATCTGTTGGTAGTCAAACGATAAAGACAAGCTAGGTGATTAATTTTTCCACTGTGGTAATCACATTGATTTAGTTCATATTCATGACATTTCATATTGTTAACAGTCAATGACCCCAAATTAATATAGGAACAGTTTCGGCAAACCAAAGCACAAACTGACAATGCATTTACAACTATGATTGTGTTCTTACTGTGCTGAGACTGAAATGTCAATTATATTGGGAACAAGGGAATAGTGCATGGATAGAAGAAAAAAATTAACATATATGATTATACTTGAAAGTTAAACTATTGTTACTGAAAATCAGCACTCTAAACATAGTGCATACAACTAAGGAAAAATAAAAACTAAACACATGTATTTTAGAAATATGAGAGCATAGTACAGCTACAGAACACCTATGGAAAGCCATAAAATGAACGTCAAAGAATTAATGAGGCAGCATGCTATCACTTATCTGATGATTTGCAATCATAAATCCCTCTAATGATGGTGACACCTCTATTGCTCAGAAATAAACTTTCTAACTGAGCTTTTGGAAGATGAAAACCAAAATACTAATCTTAGAAATTTTGATTTAAGGCAAAGGGTCAATTCCTTTGCAGCCAACAACTGTAGAGTAGCTACACCTGATTTTTGTACATTTCACTATGGCTGCTGGTTGAGAGCTGAGATCATGTACTTAGATTTTGTGCATTACACATCCATCTGTTCCTCCGGCTGGCAAAGAAAAAAAAAAAAAAGAAAATTAAGAAAAACATGCATAGGATTGCTTTATAAACTCTTTTCACCAATACACCAGTTGTTAGCTTCCTGCTGGTAGCCCTGGTATAAGCTTCATTCGGTAATTATTTCAAGCAGGAAACAACCAACCTACATGTTCAAAAGTAATTACTAGTTCAATTAACCATCCAGAAGCAGGTAATTTTTTTCTTAAGATGCAGAAACAGAAGAATTATAATATTTGTGTGTCTTTAATGTAAGCATTTAGATAACATCTGTGCAATTTTATGCCTGCACATATTTTTGTAACTGAAACAAAAAATTCATACTAGTAGAAAGGGTCTATACAGACAATAAATCATGAAGGGTCACATGAAATTTCCTAGGTATTTTTCGTATTAGGTGTAATATTGTTGTTGCTTAACATTTTCACTAAAGATTTGAAGATAAGCAGAACTAAATTCACACATAGTATTAAATTGGAAAGTGCTATACACTGAGCTGAGGACAACAGCAGGGATATAAGAAGTCAGAGAAACACAAGCAGGAAATAACAAAATAGACAAAGAAAAGAACAGGCTAATACATCTGGGGAAAAATAAACTCTAACCAGGACAGTACAGCTGGGAGAAACTATGAAAGCTGGCACACTGAAAGAGATTTAGGGGTAGTAGTGAACAACAAACATGAAAACAAATCTGAGTCAGAGACAGAAATAACAAAGATGTACCTTAGCAACAGCTTCAGAAATCTGCTTTCCTTCTTTGAACATTTGATACCATGTTTTTCTCCATCTACTTATTTCTGGCTTTTTGCACATTACTCTGAAAGATAAAGTGGCATTACTCTCAGAATAGGTGTCCTCATAAGATCTTGTCTTGACTGATTCATAAACCTTTCAGTGGTTTAAGCTTCATTTTGTGTGGTCTGCCCCAAATATCAGCAAAATGAGCCACTTAATTCACTATAAGGAACAACATGTTATAGATAGAGAGATGGTCTTACTAGCCTATGTCTGAAATCTACATTTCTTAATTCAGCATTTTCTTACTTCAGAAACTTGAAAACACTGTTAAGCTGCAATTATTTTTCTCAGCTTTAAAAATGCTTTCAGATTCTTAACCTCAGAAAAAAAATTTCTACTTTCTAATTTTTTATTTTGTTTGCATAAACATAGAAAGACACCGAAATGATGTGATATGTTGCACAAAGTGAAAGAAGTTTTGAGAGAATTTCCCTTTTCAGAGGCATTTCATTGTAATTACTATGAAATTACTTAAGCCTGCATATTTTGCACTTTAATCATCAAGTAGTCAGCATTTCATAATACATTTCCACATCTTGGTATTTTTTAAGTATTTAACTTCTGTATGATTATATGTAATATATTAATTGGTCTTGTCTTCCTTTACAGCACATGGTAAAAAACAGGTGCTCCAATTACATAATGCTTTTATGGTGCATCAATATTGAATTTAATCTCTTCTATGTGCTCTATCAGGTAAACAGATAGAACAGTCCATGCTCATAAAATCAAACACTGTCCCATAAACAAACTTTTTTTGATGCAACAAAACATATAACTCCAGGACATAAGTTCAATGATATTTGTTCTATGACATTAGAAGGTAATTTCTTCAGACACCTGCCAGTAAGAGAGAAAACTAGGAATTGTCTGAATAGTGGATCTAGCGCAAGCTGCCAGTCATCCTATACATTCTAAACCCTTCGAATGCAAGTAACCTCTCATCCAGAAGTTGGTTAGAGTCACATGCATGTAACAGTGCCCAAAATGGTAAATTACACCTCTCTATAAATGAAGAGAGATAGCTTACAACAAACTAAAATTAACTTCCGAGACATTTATAAGACTTGATTCACACCTATCTATTGAGAACAAAGAATTTTATGGATAATTATACTAATGCTTCCCTGAGCTGAATGAGTATCTGAAATCCCAGTGCAGACATGCCTGTATATTTGGCCACAGTGTAGTGTAAGGTAATCCAAGCAACTTCTAGCATTGCAATTAACCTAATTACTACTAGATGAAGTTTAAATATAGGACAGCACAGATTCATGTCAGACAGTCCTGTGAGAAAGAATGGAATTTCAGCTCTAATGTCAAAAAACTTTAACCAGAAGAGAAGAGGTGAAGGTGAAAATTTCTTTTCAATTTATGATTAATTCCATGGTTATTATTATTTAATTGGGATTTTTAACTCAGCTATAAAATTGACTCCAGACTAAGATGCATCCTGGACCAAAAAGAAACCCAGTAATTCATTGATACACCTTTCTTGCATTCTAAACCTTTCTAAAATGTGTATGCATGAGTTTATAAAAGACATGTTCTTACTTATATATTCATTTCATAACTTTCCACCTATTTCTTATCCTGAAAAAAAAGCAGACAGGGAAAGAAGTCATCAAATAAAAACAAATTTCAAAGCGTAAGTACAGAAATATATTTCATCGGCTTTTTACAAGAAAATTTATCAGTGCTTGTTACTATACATACTTTGTTGTGATGCCTGAAGTGTTAAATATTATAGCTGGCAATATGGGAATGTTTAAGAAGGTATGAGAGAAGACTAACTGCTTTTAAAACACCATTTTTCCTTGACACTACTAGCAAGATGGCTTGACTGAGATCATAATTTTTTTCTCCACTTTACAAATCATTTATGAATTCTATTTAGTTGTACTACTTTGTGCCCACCTTACGGAGAAAAATTATGTTCTTTCTCACTGGCTTACAGTTATTAGCAATACGTGTGTGAATTGTGAATTGCCAACCTTCTACACATTGTAACAGACACAGTTTCTGTTCCAAAGGACAAAAAGCCTCAACAATGTACTGTGGCTTTTCAATAATCTCTCCATGAAAAATTGCCTGACTGCTCATAGAAGTGAAGCAATCTACCAATGAGATGACTACGAGGTTCTGTAGAAGCAGCTCAGCTGAACCAGGGTCCATCACCTGGAAAAATCATGCTTTAGATTTCTTCAAATCATGTGGAATGCTTCAAATTAACAACTGGGGAGAATACTGCAGGCAGTTCTTCCACAGTTGAGTGTAATTTAAACAGTTTCCACAGGACTGGGCACCATAAAACAAGACATGTCAGTGCCCGCAGTTTAAGGATCAGTCCTACTGTTGGCTTGATCTTTGCTAACCATTAGGAATGTACTTTTCACTTCAAGGGTGCTGCAGCATGGCCAGACTTCCCAGGCAATCTGTGAAACCTCCACCCTCGGAATTTTTCAACAGTCATGTACATGAAGCTCCAGCTGACCTGCCACTTCTCCCATTTCAGGATGTAGTCTGAAATAGGAGACCCTCTAGATGTCCCTTCCAAACTTGTATGAGATTCTACAACTCTTAATTACCTGCTTTCAGGGAGTCACCAATGCAGGATTCAGAAAGAATCATACTTTTTCTGCCTATAAAGATGTTTTTCTAAACACAGATAAATGCAGTATCTCCCAGGCTGGACAGATGAACATATTGAAGCTATAGTTCAAAAAACTCTTTGAGCTATATGAAAGGATTATGGACTTTATCACTCTAAACTCTTGGACATCATCATCTTGAACTCACATTGGCTGAAGCACACTCAATTGCGAAGGAAACAGGTGCAGATTCCATGCCTGCCGTAGTTCTAGCTATGTGATCCATTCGGTCTTTATGAAAAGCAAAAATATACTTTGACAACAATGATTATAGCTAAGACTCTAATTTTATTCTAGATTAAAAGAGTAGCCTTAAGGGCAGCTAGTTCCTCCCACTCTCATACTCAAAAAAAATAGATGCATACCAAATTTTATGAAGAATTATCTGAATCTAGATGACACTCTTAACATCATTATGTCAATGAAGGCCTTAAGCAACTTGTTGAAAAGCAGCTTTCACATATTTGATTAAAAAAGAACACCAAAAAAAAGTATCTTTTCCCTTGATTTTCTGCTCTTGTAAATTGATGGATCCATCTGGGTACATTAGGATTTCACTGGACATTTAAAAGAAACTGCTCTAGATGAACCTGAAAGTTTTGCGTCATGTTATGAATTTCATTGATAATGTGCAATTTAAGGAAAAAATTGACTCTACCTGTAGCCTAACCTGTCATATAACAATTTTATTTTTTACAGTGTTTTAATTTAGTTTTATCTAATTAACTAGATTTACTATGAAATTTAAACTAGGACAGTAGCATTCACACACATGATCTACTGAATTTATTAACTATGTCTAATTAAAAATGTTGCCAAAATTATACTAGTAATGTCTTTGTTTTTAATTATTGTACAATAATAGAGTGAAGAAACACCTTTTCATTTGTAAGTCTGACAGGGTAATATTTATTGGGTTTGCATGGCAGATTTTAGGTAACATGGGGGCTACAGGGGCAGTTTTGGTGAGAAGTTTCTGGAAGCTTCCCCTGTGTCTGATGGAGCCAATGCCAGATGCCTCAAAGACAGACTCACCACTGGCCAAGGCTGAGCCCATCAGGGATGGTGTTAATGCTTCTGGGATAACAGAGTTAAAGAAAGGGGAAAATTTACTGTGCTAGACCAAATTGCAGCTGGAGAGAGGAGAGAGAATGTGTGAGAGCAACAGCTCATGGTCTGTGAAGAAGGAGGAGGTGCTCCAAGTGCTGAAGCAGAGATTCCTCTACAAACCATGGTGAAGACATCCCTGCAGCACGTGGAGGTCCAGTATGGAGCAGATATCCACCTGCAGACCATGGAGGACCCAGTGCTGGAGCAGATGGATACCGAAAGGAGGCTATGACTCTGTGGGAAGCCCATGCTGGAGCAGACTCCTGGCAGTGGCCCTGTGGGGAGAGGAGCCTATCCTGCAGCAGGTTGGCTGCCAGGGCTTGTGACCCTGCGAGGGACCTGCTCTGGAGCAGTCTGCTTCTGAAGAACTGCAGCCTCCAGAAGGGACCCATACAGGACCAGGGGAAGAGTGTGAGGAGTCTTCCCCCTGAGGCGGAAGGAGCAGCAGAAATGACATGTGATGAACTGACTGTAGACCCCATTCCCCATCTCCCTGCATTGATGACGGGGAGGACGTAAAGAATTTGTGAGTAAGGTTAAGCCCAGGAAGTAGTGAGGCATGGGGGAAAGGTATTTTTAAGATTTGGGTTTACTTCTCATTACTTTGCTATGGTTTGATTAGTAGTAAATTAAAGTAATTTTCCCAAGTCTTTTGGTTGGTGGTGACCACTGAGTGATCTCTCCTTGCTCTTGTTTCGATCCACAAGCCTTTCGTTCTGCTTCATCTCCCCTGTCCAGATGAGGAGGGGAGTGATAAAGCAGCTTTGGTGGGCACCTGGCGTTCAGCCAGCATCGACCCACCACAGGCAGTACATAAAATCAGTATGTTATTTAAAGTGTAAAATACTGTAGACAATATATGGTAAATTAACGCGGGTTGATATGATACTGGTAATAAGGTTATAGATTTCTACATAAGGGCTTTACAGAGAATAAAAAATAATATTGTTTAATCTATGGCTAAAATTTACTGTATCTTAGTACCTTTTGAACTTTGCAAGACTACTGCCATGGCACAGCAGTGACTTTGAAAATCATTTTGTCCGAAGTTGTCATGACATTGCAGACTTAACATTATCACATACTATTGTAACTTGTCTTTAGGTGTAGGCACATCCCTTTCTTAAGAAAAAAAAATAATTAGTCATCTACACTTTTATCCAGAGTAATTAAAATCCATAAAATGACTAGCTAGTAAATTTAATGCATTATAATCTAATTATATCAACATTTGGCATACACTAGTAGGCTTTATAAATAATACTTGGCAAATTAGCAGGAAAAGAAGGTAATTAATTCACAGACATCAATATGATTTTTATGATAAACAAGAGTTTGTGCTTGATTGATTGTGAGGTTCAAACCCACAGTTTTGTTACAGCACAACTGACCACTTTATGATCATGCTTCACTGGTGAAATTTTAGCATCAAATTAGAGGGAGAAAAAAACAAACTCCTAATTTTCACCCTGCTGGGATTAGTGCTTACCTAACAAGAAACAACTACAGCTAAAAATAAAATTCTTCTATCTTTTCAAAGCTATGTTATTTCAAAAGGTTAATTTTCAAGAAGAAATATTCAACAAGTAGAAATACATGCAGCTGTGCTTGTTAGGTTTATACTGACACTTTTTGAGCAAACTTCTCAATAGGAAGTCCCTTCTCCCAGAGATCGTTATCAGCATGTACTACACATTGTTAGTGCTTTTAGTGTAAGGCTAAAATAATCCTTAACCTTAACAAAAAATTAATGGACATACTTGTACCAAAACCTAGAAAGTGTGCCATTCTTTTATGTTTCTATCCATCTGTTTACAAGATATCTAGGGGTTTCAATATTTTCACTGTAGTCTTACGAGTAATGGCAGAGCATATGACTTTTAAATGATTTATTAGGAATCCATAGAGATGGGAGAAATAAAGGATGCAATTAGAGGTGGCAACTATCGATTAAAAATCCTGATATAGTTCACTTAAAGAAAGGAAAATGATAAATGACGTGATTCTATCATTGGACAGAATGTCAAAGCAAACGTTGTTTCTCATATATCTCTAGTGTGAACTTCTCTGGAGAAGCTCAATATACTTTTTGATGTTTGAAAAAGAGGAAAAATAATGTTATTAGTGTTTCATAAGAGAGATGCGGGATGGCTACATCAGGTGGGAAAATAAAGGAAAGTGAAGGCACAGGTGAAAAATCCAGCTGATTCTATGATCTTCTCTGTAATAGCCCATTAAATAGTAGTTTAAAGAAACAATAGTGTTGAAAAGATCTATTTTGCAAAGTTATTACTAAATATTCTTTTTTTCCCTATTTCACTAGGAAATAGTTCCAAGAATACAGATCTTAATAATTTATTTTCATTGCCAAAATAAGAACTCAGGAGGCTAAATTAATTTCTGGCATAGCACTAATGAATGCGGTGAAATCACACAAGCAGTGATTTTAAATCGTAATGTCTGATGTACTTCAAATTCCACCGAAAGTTTCTCCCAAACCTCATTACAGAAAATGCACAGTGGAAAAAATCACAACAAAATAAAGGAAAAAGAAAAAAAAACCAAAAACAAATCAACAACTCAAAAGAAAAAAAAAAGCAAAAAAGGTAGTAAATAGGATATGAACCAGTGTTTGGGGGTTTGGACTATATTAAAAAAAAACAAACAGAAGAAAATATGAAGTACGCGAACTACCCAATCCTGTTTTCTAAATAACAATAAAAAAAAGGCAAAGGAAAAGAAAACTGAATCCCAGGTAACTTAAATAGAAGCCTGGATATAGTGATCCTTTTCTTTAGACCCCTTTTCTAGCCTGCAACAGCCTGGCAGCCTGCAACAAAAACAGTGTAGTGGTCCAAAAATCCATAAACGAGGTGAACTGTAAACCATCTACACATAAGTGAATAATCTCCAGATAAAATGACTATCAAAATATTTCTCCATGTCTAGCTTATTAATAGTGAATCTTTCTTCTGATTTTGTTTTTTTACATAATAGAATAACCTTTTCTGCATGACAGGAAACAACAGCAGAGCTCAGCAAAATCTGTTTCTACTGCCACAAACCAGGCAGTCCCTGGAAAGTACAAGGACAATCCATTCTTCCTTGAAACTGCACAGTTTGAAAACCCCACAAAACAACACAGAAATATCTCAGTCAACACTTACATGGAATTAAATGGGTTTTTTTGACCAGATCAGCAGTGCACTGGTAACTTTGGATTTGTATTTGCAACTTGGCAGAGGAAACAGCTCTTCCATAATCTGCATCAAGTTTGTCATTCTTTAGAGATCTTGTAACTACTTTTCTTTTTTTTTTTTGGCTCCTGATTTTGATTCTGGAGACAGTGTAATCTGACACTAAAATCAATGCCACTCAGCATACTGATTTGAAAAGGAGTTCCTAGTGGCACTACAGGAGCTAATGGAGGATGTAAAAGACTTAATTTTAGCTTTGTATTCTGTCAGAGTTTTATTAATAATTTCAGTAAAATGTTTGTTTTTCTGTTACCCAGTTATGAAATGGAGATAAGAATACTTCTCTGCATTTTTAGCGAAACATGTGCTACCACACTAAGGAATAATACCTTAAATAGATTTGGATTCTTCTTATTTTTACAGGCACTGATGTTAAGAAATAAGTATGGGAATCTGGATATTTACCATCTAGGATAAACTTTCATCCTCCTTCCATCAGCATTCAGAAAAAGGCAGAAACTTTGGGTTTCACCTGCTTAATTATAGCCCTTAAGAAGTGCACCAATTTTTTTACCTAAATCTGTTAAAATAGCCTCCTGGCATTTCTGTCTGTCTAAATTCAAGGCTTCAAGTGTCCATAAAGTACAGTGATCACCAGAGCACATGACAGAAATTTATAAATTATTTCAAGTATACCATGTTCAAATGCATTATTTTCTTTTCACCCATTCATAAACTACCTCTTTGCCTACTGACAGAGGGCAGAAAATCATGACTGTTTTTTTTACTCAGAGAGACACTTGTATGGCACTCCAGCAGGCCCTAGAAAGAGACCAAGTTAGAAAGCAGTGTTCATTGTGTTTCCCAGAAAAAAAATTTAACATGATCTAGTCAGTGGTTTTAAGTGGGTATGAGTGGTTTTCAGTGCATATATGGGAAAGGTTTATGGCACAGTGAAAGTTACTGTTTTGATCTTGCATTTACCAAATTTAAAGATTTCGTAGTGTTTTTCAGGGGAAGTCTCCAGCAACAGATGAAAGAAATGCAAGTATTTCAAAAAGGAACAAGTTGCAATATTGAAACTTTGAAAAATATTTCCTCCTTGTTTTTTCTTTATTACTTAACTAGTATCAGGAGGAGTTTTCAATGACTTAAGAAAGACTAAAACTAAGCTCTTTTAATTATGGTCAGAAAAAATATTGGAACCTAAAGTTTTTTATGTCTAAAAATTAGTTTTTTTAAAAGTACTAGATCATCTTAAAATAATTTATAAAAATATACCATATGTGACAGTCATATAGTTATTACATCACTTATGCTGCTCAGTGTGATTTACAAGATCACATCTTAGAGCAATTTTTAAGCTAAAAACGGCAAAGCAGCAGCACAGCACACCCTATAAGCCAAAACTTTATTGTCAAAATAACTGAAACCTAGTCTAATCATCATTAGTCCAGGTATAATTGTAACAGAGTTGTAAGAATAGTAATGCAGCTAAAATTGATATGTACGGATTTTTGAGTTTCTACTCTTTTTTCTGCTGTTATGTCCCAGTATTCTTCTATGCCAAACCCTGGTTCTCCTCAATACTGCTGATATAATATGAGGCTTGTATGTCTTTCCACTACATCACTGTATTAGAGTGTTAAATACCTTATTCTTCCTACAGCAACCACTCATTATTGCTACCTGCATAAAACTGACTGCATGTGCTGCTAGCTCAATAAAACTGTGTATGGCTGTAACATAAACAGCTAAAAAGTAAAAGAAGTTAGCCTTAGGCATCTGGTCAATTAAAGAAATTGCTGTCACAGCTAAAGCATGGAAAACAAAGCTGCAGGCAGGTCAAAAAAAGTTCACAATGAGCAAGAATGACAAACTCAGTCCTGAAGCCTTATAAACTGTGCAAACCTCGTGACCCGTATCAAGGCATGGCAGCACTGTGTAACAGAGTTACATGGTTATACATTTGTAAGGTCCCAAACCGACTACCAGCTGAGGTGACTGCACTCCTTCCTCACTGAACTCTGGAAAATTTGGTGAGGGTTTAAGTTCTAAAGATAGGAATTTCACAACAGCAAGACTTCTGCTAAATTTTCAATACAAAAAGCAATCTAAATTTAACTTTTACCTCTTTTTTCACATCCTTATTCTTTTTTGTTATGAATTCATTATAAATAATCATTTTAATGACTGTTTTATAGATGGGATCTTTGTCCCACAATGTCAGAAAATGTAGTCTAATATGCCATCCTTTTCTCCACCTAATCAAAACTCTTTTCTGTGCTCATTCCTCTTCAAACCTAGAAAAAAAAGCAGACCATTGAAAGCCACTCTTTCTTACTGCCTAAAAAAGCTTCTGTTATAATCTCCCACAAAACCTAATAAATTTTATTTTGGTCAGATTCCTCTTGCACACTCATGTGATTATCACCTCTATTTGTTGCTAGACTTTGATTCAGAAATACAAGCTAAGCAAAAGGAAATAACTGCTATTAAATTGAATGTACTTTTTAATTTCAAAATATATACACAAGTAATCTCAATATATGCTTTTTTTTTTTGTTCAAGGATAAAAGCTAAAAACCATCTTGGAACACAGAGCTCAGTCTAGTATTGCAGTTCAATTTTTAAAGTTATTAGAAATGCTTCTGCCTGAATTAAGGTGCAAATGAGACCATATGCCAAAGTCAGTAGTAGGGATTTTATTTAATAGTGAATATGAGAGACAGAAAAAAAAAAAAAAAAGAGAAAGAAATAGAAAAGAGGTAGAGGGACAGAAAGAGAGTGACAGAGACAGATTAAAGATAATATCACCACTCCGTGCATCCCACCAGGGTCTCGATGATTCTCTCCAGCTGGCCTTCTTGGTGGTGAGGGTCCCCCCAAAAAGCATAGAATCTGATGGATTCATATACACTCAGGCCAGGTGGGAATGCCCAGGTATCTGCCCTGGGGGGGATGCAGTTTGACACAGTCTCTTGCAGCAGACTCTGTGTCTGTTGCATCGCTTCGTATCACGTACGATATTGTGGTGCAAGGCCTCAGGAATGACTCTGGGGAGCACTTTGGAAGGTCTTTGATGGATTATGACACCTCCTCAGCTGCCTCTCATGTGAATGTCCCATGGATGTGGCCTGTGGGGTTGGGGGTTCCACAGCTGGGCCAGGTTGTGTAAGGGAGGATGGGTGTTCAGTGCCTCTGGCCAGAGGTTACACCACATGCTCAAAACTCCCTCTTCCCCCTTGGTTGGGGGGTAGTCTGTGCAAACGTTTCCTCTGTGGGCTGTGGTCTCCCCAAACCCAAACCCAGCCAGCGATGATTTTCTGCTGTGTTTGGCTTTCCTGTGGATGCATTCTTTTGCCTCAGCCTTGCTTACTTCTCTCTAGAGCTGGGATGATTGAACAATAGTGTCCCCTTTATCTTTTCTGGGAGGCTTAACTCACAGTCCTAAGTTCCAGTCAGGCATCCTCAAGGAGGTGTGAGCTTCTGTGGTCCTAGTTTCTTCATGCAGTTTTTGTCATAATGAGCAAAACTCCTTCATAACAATGTTTAAGGCATGAGTCATTTCAGTCTCTGACACCTGGGAATATACCTTAATACTGAATCTTACTACAAGTTGTTATTTCTAAAATCCCAGGTGTGTGTTGCCTCTTTCACATACAAAAAAGTGACAGACTTCTGTCATGCGGAAGTTGCACTCTAAATTAAGCATGGCAAATTTATACTGCATACTTGTATAGAGAGAATCCATTGAGGGGAAAGGAACATGAAACTTCAAGCACTCAGAAATTATAGGCTAGGAATTTAAAATTATTCTTGTGACAATATTGAAAAAAAAGTTTAGGAAAAAAGAGATTTTTCTCATTTAATATAGTAAAATGTCCTGGGAGTTAAAGAGCAGTAGAGGTCTCAGTGGACATTATGGAAATACAGCATTGATAGCTCTTTAGTAGTACTATCATTAACTTCTTATTTTAGATACTTGCAGATTCTCTTTCAATGCAGGGAGGTAAAGAGAGGCAAAACTGGATGAGATTAGATACAGTGGGCTGAAACTGAAGTATGTAATGCCATGACATCTTCGTCTTTCTCATAGAAAATCCCCCTCAAGTCAGAAAGATTTTCCATCCTGAACACTCGTTTCAGACTATATAAATTTTCTAAAGAACGCAAGTTCAGAAGACCACCTATTCTGAACAGGATCTGTAATACTGCTGTGCCGATTAAATTAAGCACTCAATTTATAGAGGATATCATGGCAGTATAATAGGATTTCCTATAACAGGGCATCATTAGAGATTATAAACTGGTATCTGCAACATTTGACTGCCTTTTTAGAAGTCTACAAGTAATTAATAAAACATAGTTTAATTAATGCAGTTCAGTGTTAGCAATTTGCTTGTTTGCATTAGGGAATCATCTAAGATAATATATTAATGGCCCAAATTATCGTCTCAGGAGTGTGTGCAGTTATGTTGGCATAAACCTGGAAGACCTTGATTGACCTGTCAATTTAATAACTAACACTTGCTGAAGTATATTATACTCAGTTATAATTTTTGTTAATGTTTTCCTATGTCTACTTAGAGAATTCCTATTCTCTTAGAAAATTCCCTCAGAAATTCCTAATTACTCCTCTCAGCTCTCTTTCACGTAAATTCATATGTTATCCACAGAGTTATTGAAGGACTGGGGGCAGAGGCCACAACTGTACACGAACTGAGAAGAATACAGTTACTCCACTGAAAATATGACTTTTCTCTCTTCCATAAAAAAAAAATGCCTTGTGAAACCTAGATCTTTTTTTCCTATAACCTCCTCTTTTCTGAGTTTTTTTGCAAACTCTGTGTAATATTTCTTCCACTGTGATGGGTTTGGGAAATAGTAAGAGAGTTCTTTACAAGAATGCTCTAGGCCTCATTTTTAAAAGGATTATCATGACTTACAGTGAAAGAGAAATGACGTCGTGGTCTCTACAGATAGAATTTGGTTTGGCCCATGTTTTTTTGGAAGATACAAGTACCAAATACCCATTCCTGTGTCTCACTCAGCATCTTTTTTTAATAACACTTTGCAAGCATCATACAAATAGTCCTTCATCTCTACTGATTATAAACTAAACAGCTTTCTTAACTAAATATAACAGAACAGAATTTTAAAAAGGCATTAGTGCCACAGCATTATCTAGAGCCCATTTGACCAGCAGCTTCATAAACAAAACCCTCAGTTGTACTGATCTGAATCTCAGAAGAGGGGAAAAGAAAAATGAATGCATCTGAGATTTCTGGTAAAAATATGAAACAGAAGGCTGGCTAACAATTGGAGAAATACTATTTGTATACATACAGCCTAGGCCTTTCCATAAGCAGACTTGTAGCCTTTTCTAGCCTGGACTAACAGAGAAGGACCAGAACACCTGACCATACTGAAAAAAAGACTTGTAACCTCTGGAAATGGGATCACTTATTCTTTTGAGTTGAATAATATCTCCAGTACAAACCCTTCCACTTTCCAAAGTGATTCTTAGAGCTTGACTAGCTTGACTTGCTGTTAAATTTCTGTCTAGCTTGAATTTAATAATTTGCAAACTAAATTAAAAATTTTAAAAGTCCGTAGTATGAAAAATGTTTTGGCCAAATCTACTTCTCAGAAGAAATAAGAATATTTCAATCATCTTTATTTTGTTCTGTGCTTTTTTTCAGTTATTTTTGTGATTAAGAAAGAGGAACGAAAAGAGCAAAGGAAAATCATCTCAGCATTGCTTAATTTCTTTTTTTAATTTTTCAAAAATCATTAAATGGAAAAATGTATTTTGAGATCATTATCAAAAAATGAATGAAATTTTAAAATGAAATAAAGTAGAAGAACACAATACAAAATGAAAATAATTAAAAGTAAAAATTATGATTCTATATATTAAAAACTAAGTTGACTGTATAAAGTATTTGCTTCTGCTACAAGTAGATTATTTTACTTAGGTGAATAAAAAACAAAACCCCCAAAGGAAAGTAATTTATTTATCCTGAAATAAATATTTTGAAACATCCTGAGTACAGTGGACTGAGTTCCACAAAACACAGTAATTAAAATCTCTCTTTAGGAGAGGTGATGTTCTCATTGAAACAGGAGAGATAAAGGAAGTTGTCCTTCATGTATTCTATTAGAGAATTAACTATACTCTCAATTAATTTCTGACTTTGTATTTGAATTTGTATGGCTTCATCTTTCTGCCAGCTTGGTTATGCCCTTTTCTGCTAATTTAATTAATCTTTTATTTTCACCCTGTGAAAATATTTATGGACTGTAATCAAATCACCTTTCATTTTGAAAAGAAAAATAGATGATATCCCTTCAGTCTCTCCAAATCCATGAGACTAATGTCCGTATGCCTCTTTATTTAGCTTATTCATTGCTTTAAAGGCAATCATCACAAAGAGATTCCAATACTGGCTGGATCTATACCATAAATGTATAGTAAGCCAATATATATCAAATATTTATGTACAAATATTTAGGGATAAGATCAGGTGATTGTCTTTCTAGTGCTATCCCGGGTTTTTGCATCCAGGGATTGCATTAGGCTATATTTATGAGATGTGACACACAAAGTGCAACACAAAATGTTGGATGTTCTTGTCACCCCCTAACATTTATGTATGTTGGCTTCCTCTCTGAAAGTAGGACCACTATTTCTGTGCATGGGACATGGTTTTGCATTTAGCTACTTTAGAAGTACGCTTGGTTTTATTTGCTTTTTCTGATCCAAATACTGTTGCATGAGATGGCCATTGACATTTTTGTGACTAGCATGTCCCAAATAAAGTCTTGGTCAATAGGCAGTCACAGCCTAAAAATGTCAAACTTAAAAATTTTGTAAACTGCTTCCCAGCCTATTCCCCTCAGATTCTGAGAATAGTGTGTTAATACCAGAAATGCCATGTTTGATAATCCAATGGAATTACAGAGGAGTACTTACACATACTTCTATTCATAGGAAACTTACGATTAATAATGCAAATGCCCTTCTGAAGGTTGCTTACTGACATAATTTGCTGACATTCAAAATTACAAACCTAATGCAGAATTGTCACTTTTTTCCATAAAAAGACTTCAATTAGGAAATGCAGTAGGAGAGAGAGTGAATCTCAGTAGGAAGAGATAATATGCATTGCAATGTCTCGGAACAATAGAATTCAATCTCAATAGGAAGACTTTATTCAGAACATCCTCTCTTTTGTGTGGCTGTCCTAAGAATATTGTTTAAATGTTTCTTTCCAAAGAAAAAAAAATAATTAAAAAACATTCTCGATTGGGCCAAAATCTATTTGCTCCATTCACTCAAGAAGACTTATTCCTTCGGAAGTCAATCAGACTTCTCACATATGAATGTCAAATGCAATATAGCCCATAATGAATTGATTTCTTTTTCTGTGGTCACCTTAGTTTGCAAAGAGTATATTTTGGATTTAAAAATTAATTAAAGTTCAGTTTTGCTGAGTACTCGTATGTAGATGCAGACGAAAACTCTATGGAAGTCAAGGATCTCCTCTGGATTAATAAGGGCTGGACTAGAGGCTTCAGGGGGTGGAGTGTTTATGACTTTTCCTGGCCTCACTCACACACACACACATACACACACACACTTACACACACACTTACACACACACATACACACACACATACACACACTTTATTTGGTTTGAGCCAGTAATCATTTTCTCCAATCTCTAATGATGGTCTTTAAAATCAGCAAGGAGATGATGTTTTTTAAAGTTTTATGAGCTTTTCAGGGAAGAAGTGTGATTATGGCCTTTTTGGAAGAGTATATAGAGTTCATTGAATCCATTTTAGTTGAATTTTACAAACAGGTAAGATCCTGCAGGAACTCAGTTAAAAGCTCATGGAGTGATTTTTCTTTTTAAAGACTTGGGCAGTGATAATTACATCTCTGATCAGTAAATCTTTTAAATACAAAAAGACAAGAATGTCCACATCAGACTAGAAGTTTACATGGCCCATAATATTATGTTAGCCATTGGGCGATGTGTAGGAAAAAGTAAAACAGGACAAGCAGATAATGATATTTCCCCAGAATGTTTTCTCAGCATACCACAAGTCATAGTTCTGTGATTTTGAACACATCATTGCTATTTTTTAAATCTTGATACATTCTTCTTCCATCATTTTAAGCTGTGTAGATGGCTAGCCTTCAGAGGAAGCAGTTTTACAGCTTTAATCACATTTTGTCTGAAGAACTCC
The DNA here is from genome assembly GCA_013397755.1 of Cnemophilus loriae. Lineage (NCBI taxonomy): Eukaryota > Metazoa > Chordata > Aves > Passeriformes > Corvidae > Cnemophilus > Cnemophilus loriae. The sequence continues at coordinate 5,167,845 of VZTF01004373.1, read as the reverse complement.
CTCCTGTTGTTTATTTTGAACTTACCCCTCGCTGTATGCGTTTGGTGCCACCTAGTTCCTGTACAGAAGAGTCAATGAACATTTCATTCCTGTTCTCTTTCCCCACAGCTTTCATGAGTTTCTAGGTTTCTAACATGCCCAACCATGAATCATCTCTTTCTCCATATTAGAGAATCTCAATCTATTTATTCAGTCCTCACAGGTAGCTCTCTGCATTTGATAAGTTTTCTTTTCCTGTTCCTTTTCCTTTCTTTTTCTTCTTCTTATTTCTGCTTCATCTTTCAATACATCAGACATTAGACCAGCTTCAACTATGAATTTATCTAGTGACAAAATCATGTTTTCTATTCTGTTATTTCTTTCAGTCCTCAGTATTTCAATAAGGTTTTGGTTATTGTTAAAAATTCCAGTTCTTGACTGGTAGATTATTCTGTGAGGTATTATTAAAAAAGTTAAAGTGCATGTATTAATAATTTATTATTAATTTAAGTTATAATAATAAAAATAATTATTTGCATATATAAAGGTACAATATTATATTATATTATATTATATTATATCATATTATATTATATTATATTAATCTGCATATTATAATTTAGAAGTATATATTGCATTATATAAATTACATTATTACCATAATATAAATTATTATTATTTCATTTTAAATACGTTATAAATCTAATTAAAGCTTTGAATTGTATGTCATTTTTGTGTCATGAAGCAAGTATGTAATATTTTCTCACTTTTCTAATATTTGCTCCTCTTTTTCTGTATTTTAATCAATCTCAAAATAACACAGGTCAAAATTTAGATAAATTAAATCACAAAAGTATGTTGTCTCACTTTAACACTGTGCATTTCTTACTTAAAAAGCATAAATAAATAATTGAATAAATATATATTGAATATACATACTTATCTTGACAGTGTTACTTTAAAATTTTGCATTGTGATTATTAAAAAATGTTAATAGATTTCCTAAATACAAAACTAATTTCTTCTCACTAAAGTTATTTTCAGATGTAAAGGTTTAGAAGATACACAAATGGTTATTTATTCAAGACATTTAGCACAAACTGTCAAAAATATTCTTAAAAATACTTTTAAATTTTCAAAATAATTTAATCATTGCAAAAAGAAGTTATAGTCTGTTTTATTTGATATGACAGTTATGGCACCTTAACTTAAAATTGTTGTTTTATTCCCAAGTGCAGTCGTTGCAAAGAAGGCCAGAAGAAAATCCCACATAGAGAATAAACCACAAGCGAAATGTTTAATCTGATACTGCTGGCTTCATTGTTAATTACCTCTCAAGGGGCTAGGATGTCAATAGATACTGATCTGGTATCTTGGAGTCTTTGCTGTTAAATGCATGATCAATACTAAATAGAATTTTAACTGCCCTTGATTTAATTAGGAGTGGTTCTTTTTATCCTGCATACAATACCAGAATCTCACTCAATAAAGTACAAAGGAAGATTGCCACGATGGTTGTGTATTCACTACATTCTGGGACTATGCAAAGGAATTGGGAAAGAAGATCATGTTGCTGAGAATTTGCAATTGGCCTGTAACATGGCAGGAGTCAATCTTCTTCTGTAGGTCGTGTGAGGAGCAGCTGAGGGAGCTGGAGTTGTTTAGCCTGGAGAAAAGGAGGCTTGGGGCAAACATTATCACTCTCTACAACTGCCTGAAAGGAGGGTGTAGCAAGGTGGGGGTTGGCATCTTCTCCCAGGCAAGGAGCAACAGGACAAGGGGAAATGGCCTCAAGCTGTGTCAGGGGAGGTTTAGGTTTGACATGAGGAAGAATTTCTTCCTGGAAAGGATTGCTAAGCATTGGAACAGACTGCCCAAGGAGGTCACGGAGTCACCATCCCTGAAGGTGTTCAAGAAACAGCTGAATGTGGCACTTAGTGTTCTGGTATAGCTGACAAGGTGGTGATTATATTTTATCTTGGAGCTCTTTTCCAACCTAAATGATTCTGTGATCTGTCCTGTGATTTTCCCTTCATTCTAAAATAATCCAGATTATTGCAAGTACAGAGTACTGAAAACTGCAGGTTTATATCTTTAATACTTTGCAGCTCCAAAAAAGAAAATTCAAATTTTAAATTAAGGCAATTGGTTTTAAAAGTAGGTTATGTGGATTTTTGACTGGAAATAACCGATCCTTTGAATATTCCTTGAATATGCCCCATTCCTGAGCTCAAATGGGCACTGGAAAATAAAATCATATTACTAGCAGTGGAGGATCAGATCTTTTACCAGGTTTTATACAAATATATCTAAACAAGACATCTTGTTCATCCCGCCACATGACTTATCTAAATAGCCTGTTTCTGTAGAGGGTAAATGCTACAACTAATTAAAAAAGAAACATGCAAGAGTTACCAAAGAAAATGCAGTTATCACTTAAGAAAATTGATTAAGGGAGCATATACTACCAAAGAGAAATCTGTGGACTGTGGGACTAGAGAAAACAGAAATAAGTGTGTGAAAAATATGACAGCAAATATATACGAAAAAAGACTAAATGCTAGAATACAATGGTAATGCAGTTAATGATGGAAGAAAATAGAAGAGGTCAATACATATTTCTATTCTCTACTCAGAAGGAAACAGCATGATGAATCCTCTTATCACACAAGGGAGATAAAGTACTTTCCAATCCATTAGTGAGCAAAGAGGCATAAAACAATATCTACATGTTGTAAACATTTAATGATGACATGCATTTTTAATAAATTTTGGAATACGATGGAATTTCCTGCAGACTGAAGACTGATGTAACTATGTAACCACTTAAAAAATAAGGGAAGTGACCCTTGTAACTGCAGGCTACTACTCTTTCATCAAGTCTGAGGTCAAATGATGAAAAAAACGAATTGAGATTCAGTTAACTAAGATTTAAGAACGGCAAGATACTTAATCTTCTTCAACAAAGATTTTTTGAAACAGCTGAAGTGGAAAAAACTAAATATAGAGAGCTGCTGACTGACAAATCTTAACAGTTATTGACGTTATCTCAATGAATTGATATGCTAATTTTTTTTTAAATTAAATATTTATGAATTAAAATAAACAACCCGAACTAACCGGGAAAATACCGGGGAAATGTCAGGGAAATATTTCACAGGAATTAAGGGGCCTTCCTCTAAGAAGGCAATATGGCTGACAGCCCAGCTGAAGTGAACTACAGATGAGTAGAAGCCTGAGCTGCTCAACAGTCTTTTGCCTCAGTCTTCGGTGGCAGCCTCTCTTTCCACAATTTATGATTGGATGGACAGCAGGACAGAAGGGATCAGGGTGAGAAATATTCTTCCCACTGTATGTAAAGATTGGGTTCATGACCTTCTGAGGAACCTGAATGCACGTAAGCCTATGGAACCCAATGAGATGCATCCCAGAGTCCTGAGGGAGCTGAATGATGTAGTTGCCAAGCCAGTCTCCATGTTATTTTAAAAGTCATGGCAGTCAGGTGAAATCCCAGGTGACTAGCAAAAGTGAAACATTGTACCCATATATTTAAAGGGTAGAAAGAAGGTCTCTGGGAACTATTAACCTGTCAGCCTCACCTCTGTTCCTGAGAAGATCATGGAACATATTCTCCTAGAAGCTGTGCTAAGGCACGTGGAGGACAGGAAGGAGATTCTAGACAGACAGCATGGCTTCACCAAGGGCGAATTCTGCATAACTAACCCAGTGGCCTCCTATTATGATGTAACTTTATTGATCCAGACTTCCATAAAGTATTTGACACGGTCCTTCACGACATACTTCTCTAAATTGGAGAGATATTGGTGAACCATTCAGTGGATAAGGAATTGCTTGAATGGTTGCCTCCAAGGGTAGTGGTCAACAGCTCAGTCACAACAGACATCAGTGACAAGTGGTGACCTTCAAGGGTCTGTATTGGGACCAGTGTTATTTAATCATATCTTCATTAGTGACATAGACAAAGCGATTGAGTTCACCCTAAGAAAATTCACGGATGACACCAAGCTGAGTGGTGCTGTTGACACTCTGAAAGGTGGGATGCCATCCAGAGGGACCTGGACAAGCTTGAGAAGTGGGCCCTATCAGACTTTCATGAAGTTTAACAAGACCAAGTGCAAGGTGCTGCACCTGGGTTGGGACAACCCTTGGTATCAACACAGCCTGGGGAATGAACAGATTGCGAGCATCCCTGTCGAGAAGGACCTGGGGGGGCTGGTGAATGAGAGGCTGGGCATGACCTGGCAATGTGCATTTGCAGCCCAGAAAGACAATGGTATCCTGTGCCGCATCAAAAATGTGGCCAACAAGACAAGTGAGATGATTGCCTCAGTCTATTCGGCTATTATGGGACCCTACCTGGAGAACTGAATCCAACTTTGGGCTCCTCGGCACAGGAGGGGCAGAAGCCTGTTGAAACAAGTCCAGAGAAGGGTCACGAAAATGCTGTCAGTAAAGTACCACAATATACTTTATTTTGAACTGAACAAAGAAATTAGTTTTAAGAATCTAATTTTTAGGTTTGCAGGTTGCTCTTAAGCTTTTAAGATTTCAAAAATTGTATTTCGGAACTGTATTTTCCTTTATATATTTTATTTTTATAATTTTGTTCTTGAAAGTATTTGACACCCACTACTGATTGAAACATCATCTATTTTAGAGATCTAAGCAGCTTTGTTTGTCCTGTAAGAGGCAAACATTACCCCCAGAATATTTCATTCCATGACAAACATGCTCTGATTTGAAAAATATTTCTGTCATGTCCAAGTAGTAACTGTCCCTTAGTACTCAGAATTTTTGGCCATTATGCCTCATCGGCACTTTCCCAGCTTTAGCAAATAATTTCAAATACAGAAATTTCTCAGATTAACGTTCCCTATAGTAAAAACATTTTCCCCCAAATTTTATGTAAATATATGTCACATATAAATGTTTGCATAGAAGGAAATCTATATTACTGTTAGTATTTTATTTTAATTTTTAATCTTTCTTGTAATCCTTCCGGTTTTAACATAACTGTGTCAAATGACAATATCTAAAGTCAAGGAATGAGCATCACATTAACAGTTTAGTAATACATTATTCAAGACTTCTTTTCAGGAATGTATTTTTTTTTTATTAGATATGAATATTTGGAGTTTGCATTCTCTTAACCATATAGCAAGATCTAAAAAAGATAATTGACCATGACAGAAGTGCCCAGAAAGAGAAGCTGGAAATAAAGCCAAATATTTTTATCATTATTCTTAATTAGGAAATATAACAACCTCTTAGACTAATTAGGGAATTTCTTCCTCTTTTTACATTAAAGCAGAGTTTGTGTTTAGACAAATACATGCTGTGCTTTTTTCAGATGCACACTTTCAATACAGGTACAAACACAAGGATTACTATGACATTTAGGTCCCTATAAACACAAGAGAGCTGACAAAAACATCTTGAAACCTGTCCTTATATTATGATTTTTAATGGGATATACACATCTGATTAAATAGGTAACAAAAATAGGAAATGCAGAACTTTGTATTACAAAGGTATCTTAAAATTTTCGATTTCTGGAAGTTAAACAAAAAGAAAGAAAGAAAGAAAAGAAAAGAAAAGAAAAGAAAAGAAAAGAAAAGAAAAGAAAAGAAAAGAAAAGAAAGAAAGAAAGAAAGAAAGAAAGAAAGAAAGAAAGAAAGAAAGAAAGAAAGAAAGAAAGAAAGAAAGAAAGAAAGAAAGAAAGAAAGAAAGAAAGAAAGAAAGAAAGAAAGAAAGAAAGAAAGAAAGAAAAAGAAAGAAAGAAAGAAAGAAAACAACAAACTTTGGGCTAAAATGTAGCTGCTGAACACTCTCTAAATGTTTTCCAAAGTATGGGAAACCTTTTAATTTTGTATGATCTCTCAAAAGACTAAGACTTGCAACCTCTGGTTGCAGTACACAGGGAGTATATTGTAGGACTGCTATGAAGTTATCCTTATCAGGATGACATTATATGTAAAGGAAATTACTTTTCTAGATAGCATATTGATGCATACAGAAAAATATGTAGACCTTTAAAAGGAGTACTGAATTTCTTAAAACCTTGCACAAATGAGAGATAAAAAAATCACAGCGTACTGCTTTTCTGCTACTCATCCTTTTACAGTTAGAAAAGGAGATAATTACTTCTGTAGTACAAGCGATTTTAAATACCAGTTTCGGAAACAGATAAGTCACTTAAGATGCTGGTTTTTTCAATTAACTGTAATGGAAGTCTCAGATAATTCACTATCTGCAGAGGTCAAAAGAGAATTAAGAGGAACCCTAGCCACTGTGTCTTCCTGAGGTAGCCATTAGTGCTCCCTTACAACAGTACAGGGATATACCGCCTGCTAGATATAAACCCTGCTCTTTAATTCTGCATACTGTCTCTCCACATGAAATTCTGAAGTTATTTTTATTGGAGGCTGTTAAACATTTACAGAAAACAGCTGGCCTAGTTCTACTGAGGCTTTTCAGAAGATTGTGTTCTTCGCTTCATCAGTCGTATTCCTCAAGGAGCTGAAACAATATCAGCAAGGACTGAGTTCCATCTTGGTGGTTCTCGAGCACTGGACACTACATGATGGCCTGCATCCACAGAAGCATGGCCAGCAGGTTTGCCCCTCTGCTCTGCTCTGGTGAAACCCCACATGGAGCACTGCATCCAGCAGCAGAGTAATACTGAGCACACAGGAGCCCTGGGTGGCACCACCTATTTCAAGACAGGAGAGGGAATTCCATCCTTCCAGCATACCCCTACGGAGTTACCATTCACCTTTTTCCTAATTTGTTAAGGATCTATGTGACCACCGCCTACAAACACTGTATTTAAAACAAAAAAATAACCACACACAAAAACAAGGCGACACCTAAAGATCTATGCTCTTTAGTGTATCATGAATGCTAGCAAATAAATTATAATTTTAATGAAATCACTAGTATTGTAGACTTTTCAGAGAAGACAAATTCTATGTATTACAGAGAACTATAATATTTTAATTTCATTGATTACTGTATCAGGAAATGAAGAAAAATGATGAATGAGAAAAATACGTGTAATGCAATAATCTCTTCATATGTAAACACTTTATTTCTCTGCACGTCCTGGTATTTATCATTTTTCAGTAAAATTTGATTGTTATTTATAAAGGAATAATTTCTTAGTACAAAAATTTTGAGAGTAGACCGAGCCTGGAAATCATCATTGTTGTTGCAAAATTATGCTATCAGCTTCCAGAATGTCACACCTGACCATTTTCCTTGCAGATATATGAGCTGCCTGCTAGAAATATTATTCTGGTTAAGAAAATGACATAGCATTCATGTTAACAGCCTGCCTTCCAGGCCACTGTTACTGGCTTGAACACCTGGGCAATTTCAAAAAGAGTCAGAAGTTCACAGTTAGTCTAAGTCTAAGTAGTCTAATCATATGGTTATTAGTAATTTTGGTACAATTGTTTTAGCATTTGCAGTTCCAATTGCCCAGTTATTCAGATAATTCCCAATACTGGCCCAATGAAAACTGAAATACACATATTTTCTAATATTGACACCTTTCTCCAATGATTTTACCTTTGTAGTACTCCAGAGAGGGAGTACTACGAAGGAACTGCGACAAATCAAAGCCCCGTGTTCATCTCTGGAAGGAGTTTGCTGCTAACTATGATTGAGGTGGCCTCTACCTTCTCTTTGCAGGAGGAATGTGGTGTTTATGTCAGCGATATCTTCCTTCTCATTCTTGAAGTCACTGTCACTGGGTCATCTTTTCACAGTGGCTACCACAGATAGCACAATTGCTTTGACTTCATTACTTGATAATGCCATGTTGCAGCTTAATTTTCTACATGTGATATGGTTTACATTTTCTTCCTGTCTTCGTTATTAAAAAAGACAAAAATCCCTCCCTCCCTGACTTCCCCACCCTCAAAAAAATGCCCAAAACCTGAAAAACAAAACAGCTCCCAAAGTTACATTTCTTAAATGACACAATACTGACCATTTTTGAGTTACTTATATCTATGGAGCCTCTGACACTGCCCTGGGCTTGCATTTTCACTTTCTGCTATAATTTCATGTTTGTCCTTTTGGAGATGATACTAATCCCCTGTGTTTCTTCAACAGCTTTTAAGCTGTAATTTCATAACAGCATAAATATATATATTTTTTTTATTAGCACGACAAGGAGAACAAGCACACCTAGAGAAACTCACAGTGCTCTGATAAAGATTTGGTATCAAAATCTCCTGATTTGAGATATCTCTTATCTTATTGAAACTGCTCAACACCAATAATCATGGCTATATATCTAATATTTCTGACCCTCCATCTAATGTGCAGATCATAAGACTCAAGAAGTTATAAATGTTTCTTGAATTTCATGGCTGAAAAGAAGATGCATACAGGAAGGTACTGACTATAACAGTATAAAAGATTGTACAAGATTCATAGCTACATATGCTTCACTGCCTACCATCTGGAATCAACATATTGAAATAAATCACATTTTCCATTGGTGGAGTAATTATAAGCAGATTGCAAAGACTGTTTGAGAAAACTTCAATGAATGAAACAGATTTAATGAAATGAATGAAATGTTAGTTGCAAGTAGGAGATAACATTCACTGCAATATTTTAAAATTAAAAATAATTTGAATTGACAAAGACTCATGAAACAGAAAGAATTGCATTACCAGTGATTTAAAATCATACAATATAGTGGTTTTTTGCAAAAGAAGTACAATTATGTTTGAGAAAATGAGACAGTTTGGAAGAGAAGTCCAAAACAGAACAAAGTCCTGGAAGTAAAGGCATGAAAATGCATGTTGAAGGAGACAAAAAGAATGCACCAATGAAAGGTAAAACATCGTGATTTGATACATTTTATTACTGAAAGTTTAGAAAACAGCTTCTCTGTACCAGATCAACAAATTATGTTTGAGACCTTGCGAAAAGACAGTCATAGCTATGTTTGGATCCCCATTTCTTCTGGGAGAAGGGGGAAAAAAGAGAAGGAGAAGGAGAAGGAAAAAGAAAGAGAAAAAGAAAAAGAAAAAAGAAAAAGAAGAAAGAAAAAGAAAAAAGAAAAAGAAGAAAGAAAAAGAAAAAAGAAAAAGAAGAAAGAAAAAGAAAAAAGAAAAAGAAGAAAGAAAAAGAAAAAAGAAAAAGAAGAAAGAAAAAGAAAAAAGAAAAAGAAGAAAGAAAAAGAAAAAAGAAAAAGAAGAAAGAAAAAGAAAAAAGAAAAAGAAGAAAGAAAAAGAAAAAAGAAAAAGAAGAAAGAAAAAGAAAAAAGAAAAAGAAGAAAGAAAAAGAAAAAAGAAAAAGAAGAAAGAAAAAGAAAAAAGAAAAAGAAGAAAGAAAAAGAAAAAAGAAAAAGAAGAAAGAAAAAGAAAAAAGAAAAAGAAGAAAGAAAAAGAAAAAAGAAAAAGAAGAAAGAAAAAGAAAAAAGAAAAAGAAGAAAGAAAAAGAAAAAAGAAAAAAGAAAAATACTGAGTCTTTCCTTGAAGACTGAATGATTCTATCCGAGAAAAATTATGCTAAGACTCAAATAAAATAGAGATGAAGTATGTACTAGAAGAAAAAAATAGTAACAGCAAGATACCATTATTGCTGATGGTTATATGACTGTTTATATACTAACAAAACAGTAAGCACTCTGTAATAAGTGCCAATACATCTTTGAAAAATACATTCTGAATTATGCTAAAAATCTGACTTTTTCATTAAATTCAAAAGACTTTGGTGTTCTTAATGCCATTCTTGAGAGTTGATGAAAATGAGTCATAAAGTACAGAGTATTTTTATAATATGGTTATGAAGTAACCTCATTACAACTCTGTAGGATAAAAAAGAACTATTAGTTAATTAGGTATGAGAGGGTAGAAATCTGAAATGGAAGCTATAGAAAACTTAATGAGCTTAAGCTATTTGGGAATTCCATTGCAATTGAAGCAGAAAGTTGCTGAATATCTTCCACCTAAACAAACCTGATGAGGACGCAGAAGTCAATATATAACATGTCAACCTGGCTATGAGAAAGGGATGCTTATTACGGCAGTTAGCATAGTTTTTCTTTACCTATTTTCAAAATTTTCTTGAAATATACATTATTAATACTTAATTTGCAATAAAACTATACATGCTGACTTCCCAAGATTCTGACAGACTCTGCTGATATTTCAAAATTTCCCTTTGGCTCTATTTCTTAAGATCTAATTATGACTTGTATCTATTTGATTAGTTTCCGTTTTTATTACAAAATGAACTAGCTACTTGAATTAATTTGTTCCACTCTCAATATATTATCCAGTCCATGCTATCACAACTTAACTGCCACTTCTTACTAATCAAAAGTCTAAAAAGCCAAAATTCAAACTTCAGAAAAATATCCTGTGCTTCATTTCATTTCATTTCATTTCGTCTGCAATTGTCAGCAAAAAAGATGAGAATTTTCTGGATGATGGTCTTATGTTTCACTCTACTGACAACTCAATTCACTTGGCTAAAGGAAACTTCTTAGCAATACAGTGTATTACAAATGTTCAAAGTTGGTAGAACTCCATAGTCTAAACATATTAACAATATTTATGCCTATAGATATGCACTCTTGGATTTTTCAGTACAGACTGTTTTGTTGGCAAAACTTTCACAGTCTTTCAAACACTGCTGATATTTAGAAAATAGTTCTTCTGCTTGAAAGTACATGAAAAGGCAGCTGTCAGTATCCTTCACGTTTTAGTTGGAAATAACGCTTTTCCTAACTGCAGTTGGTTTTGAAACATACTGATAATAAAAGCATGCTTTACTTTTAATGGACTGTGTGTCTGGTTTAACAGTCTGCCAGACTCTTAATTTTTCAAGACATAAGTAGATTCACTTCTCCCTAGTTAGAATTCTTGCACTTTAGTTGTTTTTTCCTGGACTGGCAGTCAAAGAAATTCTTAGAAATAGGATGTATGCTAGCAGAGTATCTACCATTCTAAGAGTGTATTTCATCCAGTACTGAAAAATCGTAAATTGCCAGAAGTTATACAGCAATACTCTAAAAAAAACCTCTAAATGAAATTAAAGTATGAAATTTTTTGTCAAGTTACAACCATACCTTTAATGTTAAAACATGTCTTGTTCACACTGAAAAATAAGACACCTGTTACTGAATACAGTACAAGCAACTAGTCGCTGTCACACTGCACAAATAAGTTAAGCCTGTGTCCTGGTTCTGGCCAAGACAGGCTTAATTTTTGCTGTAGCTGGGAGGGGCATGGCTAGGACCTAGAGGTTATTCTATATCACTTCACATCATTGCCAGAGACAGGGGGAAGTGACTCCCTTCCAGGCAGAAGGGTTTTTTTCAGGGCAAGTACGTGTGGTGGAGAAAACAGTGGGCTCTTGCCTATCATTGGAGAATTTCATGTGAATCCTTACTTTCTTGTATTGTCGCTGTTACTGTTCATTTTCTTATCCCATTGCTGCTTCCAGTAAAATACTCTTATCTCAACCTTTTGTGCCTCCCATTCTCCTCTCCTACCCTCTCAGGGTGAAGGGGGAGGGGAAAGAGGGGGAGCAAGTGAGCGGCACATGATTTGAAGACTCTCAGTGGGAGCACCAAATTCCAGAGAACCATTCCTAAACCACAACAGCTGGCAAACCCACTTTACTATAAAATTTGTAAAGGCAATCAAAATAAACAGGCCAGAGAAAAGTGGGAGGAGGCATCATTAAAGATTATATTTAAGAAGTAGGGATCACTTCAATATGTTGCTTACTACCTCACCTAAATTTTCCTTTATTTTTTAATACAGGCCATTATTTGTATAATTACACAAGTAAAAGAATTAATGAAAAAGTGTTTATAGTGAGTTTAAAGTATAGATTTCAAGTGGTAAAGGGCAATTCAGTTGCAGAGTTCACTGTTAGAGGTCTCCGTAGAAGATAAAAGGTGTGAACAGGTGAAAAGATGCAAATATTAGAGACAAATCAGATAAGTACCACAAAGCAGAACAAAAATTAGTGACAAATTTTGAGAGTCTGAAGATATTAATATTTAACAGAGTTCGAGGTGGTAAAATAGTGGAAAATGATGCATCAGGAAAAAAAAAAATCTATGGTTATCATCACCAAAGCAGGAGCTTGCAACTCTTCTTTTGCAGATGCAGAGAACAGAGCATATAGAACATGTCGGGGACTGGACTGTCTCAGAGGGGTATGTAACACTGGGAGAAGAATGGTTATAACCAGCTGGAAAACATGTGAGATTTCAGGCCATCAAAAATACCAAATTTATGTAAAAATGTTTTTTTCGCCTGTTTTACTTTTTCTCCTCATCATTTTTTTTTTCCCCTGAGTGTACATATTGCAAGATAAATTCCTGATACATCATTGAGCATAGTGATGTGATAGGAATGGGAAAGGCTGCTATGTAACATCAGGACACATTCTAAAACCTGGTTTGTTCATAAAAAAATAAAAATTAGATTCCCACAGTATATATTGCATACAGGTTCCCACGGTATGGTGATATACAGTAAGGTATTTTATGAATAGGGAATGACAATATGAATAAAATACATAAATTGCTTTACTGCTCACGTTTGAATATCTGCCATAAAAAAAAAAAAATTACATAGCAACTGTTATTTGGGAAGCCAAATCAAAATGTAACAAAATCTAAACTTTAGTTACAGAATGTATTTTTTCTGTAGTAAACAATTTTTAGAGATTGCAGGAATTCCAGGAATTCCAGGCAAGTTTTAACAAGTATTAAATCACTGAAGAAAAAAAGTTTGTAGCAGATATGAAAGAAGTTATCTAAAAATCTAGACTTTTTTTGAGACAGAATGAAAGCTATTCAAGGAAAACTTGAGAAATTTGTCTGAATGAGAAAACAAATGATTTTAATAGAAACTCAAACAAAATATTTTAATAGAAACTCAAACAGAAGTTGAAAATACACAGAAAATCAGGTCTTTTAGCTCAGCAAAGAGCAGCATTGACAGAATGGTAAATAGAAAGCTTCGAACATCAAGAAAAATTAGTCTGGGAAATGCAAACATTTATTGGAATTAGTTAATTCACTTTATATTAATTTAAATCTAGAAGATATTTCAAAATACATAAAAAGATATTAAACCCCTGTGTGGTTTTCTCTGATGTTATGCTTACTGTTCCACTCTCTTTTTTGGGTCTTAAAGTTGATATTCCGGGAAAAGAGTACAGTGAACTGTGAAAATTACAAGTTCATTCACCAGAGAAGTATCATGTCACTAGTATCTTCTTCCTCACTTTAGCATTGCTGGGAGTCACTTTCATATGCTTGCTAATATGCTCTATGGCTTGCTCTCTTTTGGTTTGCAAGTCTGTGTCATATCTGAATTTACAGTGTGTGATGTATGTACTTGGAGGTGTGGGTTGTGGATTTTTTAAAAATTTCTTTATGATCTTTAAATTGGTTTTACACAGTTCTTAATGATGCATCTCTTTGATGGCTACTAATGGGGCTTCCAATATTAGCTAGTGTCCACACATTTGAAGTTCCTCCAATCACCCCATGCCTGTACTTGCCAATACTGTATTGTTATTTAGGGTCACAGGTAGTTTACAAAGAGGAAATACTTGCTATTACTGCCTCTTCATTACAAAAGATATATAACATGAGATTTCACCACAAAGCTAAACAGAAGTAAGCAAAAAAAAACAAGTAAAACCAAGGCTGTAATAATCACCTGTCATTTGACCATTGCTATTACAAGCTAAAACACAGCTCCAAGCTGGTCAAGACCAGTGTGTTTGAAGTCTGTGTTGTTAGTTTAACATAAATCCTGTAAGCCTGTTGCAACTGTACCTCAATACTCCCCGGGTTACAAGGCTATGCTTGTGCACTTGTCAAAATAGCAAAGGTCACTAACTGTGAAGAAGATAACAAGAACAAGGAAAGAAACACCAGCAGCCTTCTCCCCTCAGGAATTGGCTCTCAGTACTGAAACTGTCACCTAATGTTATATTGCATTGCACTCAGAAGTGTGACTGCAGCTGAATGTGAAGAAATTAATTTCAGAGAGAAAAAAAGGAGGGGACTAGTGGAAATTCTTATAAAGTTGTCTCTCAGGTCAGGGAAACCTATAAACCAACATAAAATATTTTTTAGAATGGGTGCACTGGCACATAGACACAACTATAACAGATGAATGCTTGATAATAATGTTACTGCTTCATATATATGCCTGAAATTAATGTGATGGGCATCACAGTAAACCTACTGTCTTTTCAGTTGAAGTGAATTAAGACTGTGAAGACTTAAAGAATGCAGTTGCATTCTCAGAATGCTGTGCCCGTAAGATAAGCCACCACAACAGAACCTGAGATAAATGTAGATGGCATAGCAGGAAGCAGCTAATTCCAGGCCTAACTGAGGTGAACGTTTGGTTAGCATCTGGACAAAAATTCCCACTGTGGCAAACTGAGGGGAGGGGAGCAAGTGCTTGTGCACATGCCATTTCAAATTATGAGAACAGCACCTACACCCCATGAATACTCAGGACTTGGACTGTGCAAGAGTGGTACCTCCAGAAGAACGACTTGGGATGCCAACAAGAAAGACCAAGGTGAAGAAGGACCAGCAGGATGCCGCAGGAATCCATGTGGTAGTTATATCTTTTTCTTAATCTTGCCTCTCTCTCTGACTCTCTTTCTCTTTCCCCCACCTTCTCTCTTCCTATTTCTTTCTCTCTCACCACCTCACATTTCCTGTTAAATAAAATCTGTACTATCGACTTTGGCACATGGTCTTGTTTGCACCTTAATCCGACCAGAGTCATTTCTTATAATTAGATCATAGCATTATTTTGGTGTCAGAACTGGGATGCTGTTCTTCTGTATGAACACTTGGAAACTTTGCCATAGCCTTGTTCTGAGGATGTTGTGTTAACTTTTGAAAATTTTGCGGTGAATTTCCTCTGGGGCAATTTCTGTGTAGGTTGTGTAGTTCCCTCTGTGGGAATTTCTGGGAAAATGGCTATCCTGGGTGGCTAGTGTAAAGAAAATATTTTGTTGTCCTTCCTTGAAAATTTGTCAGTCTCCCCTCTACCTGGGGCAGAGGGGCGACTAATTCCACCCCTCCTCCGGAGGGGAGTTGGCATAAGAAAATTGTGATAAAGAGCAATTGGCTACCCAGAAACTTGAAAATGAAATAATACTATCTTTACAAGATTTGGTGAAAGAATTGCACTCTCAGTTAAATGAGGAAAATGAAAAAAGGCTGCAGGCAGATCTGCTGCTTGCTGCTGACCATGATCATTTTAGGAAGCTTCAGATGGAGCTTTGGAATTTGCATGAAAGAATTGTAGGGAAAGAATAGCAGGATGTAGAACCTGTAACATTCCCAAAACATGGCCTTGTGACTCAAACCTTTTGTGTTTGGTGGAGAAGTTGAGAGACAGTGAGTGAATCTGTTGTTCTGATAAAGACCAAGACATATTATTTGCATTGGCATCTGATGACAAGGAAGTAGCATTATGACCCTTAATTAAAATTGAAACTACAAATAATTGTCAAGGTCAGCAATCTGCTGAAATGGTGCACTTTGCGGCTACTGAAATGTCAAAGTCTGGCCATAAATAAGCCAAGATTGAAATCCAGTCAGTATTAAAGCAGTGGAATGCCAAGAGGCTTGGTAATGCTTCCTGGGTGCCAAAGAGTTAAAATTACTGGAGTAAATGAAGCAAGGATTACCTGCTGAGGTTAATTTATGGCTCCCATGTGAGAAACGGAATCTTAACCCTAAAGAAAACCCAGAGACTGCACTATCACAATACTGGGGTTTTTCTGCAACACAGAATAAAATTTCCAAAGTTATAGCTCATTTGGCTTTAGTAACAGCTGCAGTATTAAATATTGCAAACCTGAAGTTAGAATTTGTGACACTAGCACACGTGCTTTGGCAGCGGAGGGATGGTCTCACACTTCCCTTCTAATTCTCTAATCTGACCACTTTATAACATCTCTTATAAGTGGACCGTAACAAAGACTCACTCAAATGAAAACTGGGTCAAAACTTCACAGTAAAAGTAAATAAAGAATTACAAATGTGAATTGGAAAGATTTAGCCAAAAACTGTTTAATTCTTAGGGGCTGGTTGAGTTTGGTAAACTCTGAGATAATTAGTCTAATGGTAAAGAAGGAATCATAATCTTAGGAAAGATGATTTACCTTTGAGAGGTGTATTTCATCACCTGAAAAATATTAACCTCCTCATATATTTACTCCTTGAGATGTTTATTTTTTGTCTGAAAATTTTAAAATTGACCCTTATGTTTACAGAAAAAAGGATTTCCCACATATATACAAAGTATTTGTTCGATTTTGAACACACATTCCTATTCTGTGAAACTTTAATACTAACAGCAGCTAAATACAACTCCTTTTATCTTTTTCTAGAATCCTATACATACTTGCAAAGAGCTGTTAACCTTGATATGTGACTGGTCAGTCATATTTTGCCGAGAACTGTCTGGGTGCAACTTCCACGACCTACAACATCTTCTGACTGCTCATGTCAGGGCTATGGACAACGCTTCAGTGCTCTAAATACCCATAAACACTGTTCAGTATGCATAATCATGAAACAGGGCCACTCTGGAATATGAAACTTAGGGTTTTTTCCTTTGGAGCTCATTGCTTTTGTGTCTTGTTGCTGTCTTAGCTCTGGTTTTATGTTCTGCTTTGTCTTATACCTCCTGAGCCCTTACTGTTGTTCAACTTACACTTTAAATACCTTCATTTGTTAAGATAGTGGAAGTGTATTTATCATTTATTCAAATGACTATATGACATTATCACATTCTTATACTCTAGAACATACAACTGCATCATCATCCTCACTTGTATAATACTGAAATTTATTTCAAATGTATGTGCAATAATTTTCCACCTACTCTAGGTACTTGGTTATTCATAGAGTACTGTACCTCCAAAAACATACAGTGTGATTGAATTTGTTGTGAATCATTTATAATCCAAAGTAAAGGAAGAGTTGCAATGCGATACATATGAATGTTATCTCTGCATACGCAGGACTCAGGAAATACATAAAAGCAAGAAACACCAAAACAACAAAGGCCTTTAGTTCTAAATTATGTGGAATTTCTGCCATGGCAACATCAACAATGTTGCCTTGTCAGAGCTGCCAACAGTTTAATCTGTGACATTTCTGGTCATGGATTTCCCCCAAAACTCAAAGTTTTGTTGATGACAGGACTGGAGTGCTGGTTTAACAGAGGGTAGACTCAAGTTAAAGACAAAACCATCAGTCATACCTAAAAAAATACAGACATAATCTAGGAATTTTTTTTAAATAACAGTTGAAATTTAAACAAAAAGCCCAATACGAAGTTTGAACTATGTACAGCACTAGCTCTGACAAAAAATTTGTTCTCATGAGTATTAATAAAGCTTGGTCTGACATTAGTTAAACAGGATGCCTTTATTTTACTGGTGCTCTTTACTAAAACAGTGTTTATTACTGTTTTGTGAATTCATGAAAATATTTTCCGATGAAGATTTTTGTCAGCAGGAACTCAGAGGCATTGAGGATGGCCCTGTGCCAGGCCAGGAGTTGGACTCGATGATCCTTGTGGATCCCTTCTAACTCAGCATATTCTGTGATTCTGTGATTCTGATTCTGTAATTCTGTGATTCTTTTAAAAGTGGTATAGTCAGGTGTTTTGATTTTAAAATAAGTTCTTCTCAATACCCTTCTACTTGCTAAATCACTGTTTTTGAAGCTACCGGTACTGGCAGGCTGAGGGAGCTGATTCTCCTCCTCTACTCCGCTGTCATGACACCCCATCTAAAGAAGTGTGTACAGCTCTCAGGCCTCCAGCATAAAAGGGCCAATAAGTCCACAGGAGGGCCAAAAAGATATTCAGTGGGCTGGATCACCTCTTCTATGGAGACAGCCTGAGAGAGTTGGGCTTGTTCAATCTGAAGGAGAGAAGGCAGAAGGAAGACCTAAGAGCAGCCTTCCAGTACTTAAAGGGGGCCTAGCCTACAAGAAAGCAAGAGAGGGATTTTTACAAGGTCGTGTAGTGATAGGACAAAGGAGAATGAGTTTAAACCAAAAGAGAGAAGGTTTAGATTAGATATTGGGCAGAAATTCTTTACTGTGAGGGTGGTGAGGCACTGGAACAGGTTGCCCAGTCAAGCTGTGTGTGCCCCGTCCAAGCTGTGTGTGCCCCATCCATGGTCTAGTGGGAGGTATCCTTGCCTAGGGCAGAGAGGTTGGAACTAGATTATCTTTAAGATGTCTTCCAACACAAACTGTTTTAGGATCCTATGATTCTAAATGCCTTGCAGCAAGGCTGCCTGGACATTTTTCTTCAGCAGTCGGATTGCACTTTTTCTCTCTCCACCTTGAATTCAGATACAGATTTTTCCTTTGTGGGTGGGCAGAACTGCAGGTATTTTACAAAAGTCTAGACCTCTGTTTTGCATGTATTTACACACATAGACTCACATGGATGTATATATCAAATGGGTTACACTAAGAAGCAGCAAGGACTCATCCTGATGTTATATTAACAAAATGAAAGAAAAGCAGTGTGCTTAAAATCAAACAGAACTGAAAATAAAGGTGTCCATTGAAAATGTGTCTCCATTGGTATGTATGCTATTACCAGTTGTGCATGTTTCCCTCCTTCAATGATAAGGAAATGGCTATAATTCAATATATTAGATTCACCAAATTTGGACCAAAGCAAGGGAGATATCCAGTATGGCACTGCATGTTCTGGGAAAAGTTAATACCAGAAACACAATAGTATTGTCTTTTGAAAAAATGATAATATGTATGTCATATGTGTTTTCTAAGCAAAAGCAACAGAATTTGTTCATAAAGGAATAAGCAACTGCCAAGTTGGCTATGAAAAATATGAATTTCATCTAGTGTACCAACACATGAAAATAAATGCTGATGAATTTTCTGGGGTTTTTTTGGTTGGCTGGGGCATTGGGATTTTTTTGTTTGGTTGTTTTTTTTGAGGGGGAGTGTTGTTTGGTTGGTTGGTTTTGGTTTTGGTTTTTTAATAGTGTGGTTAAAATATCTTACCAGTCAGAATTTGCATTTGATATGTAAAAGATGTCTGTTAGCAAATTACTTGGTATCCAGAGTACATGAGAAAACAGAATGAATGATGAATTCTAAGGTGGTTTGGGTACTGAAAAATGGATCATTTCTTATGGTGTTCAGAGACATAACTCATTTTTGTATGAAGTATTTGATTACGGCTCCTGCTTTTTGGCAGACTTTTTTTCATAATGGTACATTTTATATGTGAAATGAATAACACGAGTTGTCATGGATAAACAAGTGCCATCACATAAACTGAATGAGCCAAGCTACTAAAATGACTGGTAAATGAAAGTAAACAGTGAGTGAAAGGAAGAATCATTGCAGGAGTTAAAAACAAATGATGTAAAAGCCTTTGGAAAGCAGTATAGATCATATTCAGCAACCTGAAAAAACCTTTGATCAAGCACACCGGCACTAAGTTATAGGGTCTGTTATTAGATGTTCAAAACTAGCTTCACAGTCAGATAGAAAAATCAGCATTCTGCTTATCTGTTCCTGGAACATCTTCTTTCTTCCTGGAAAAAAAAAAATTTGGTCATTTGGTATGCTATTATCTCAGTAACCACAGAACAGAATGCAACCTGGACACACGTCCTGCACATGCTCTTGCACTGCATACCACTTAAGTAAATAGGACTTGTCCCCTGATTTAGACCATATCTCAATAAAGGAACTGAGTTTTAAATAAAGGACTATGATTCTTGCGTATCTGCATAGTATACTTTATGGAAGTTTTGGAAATATTTATGTAATACCTATTTAAAAGGAAGGTAAGACATTTTTAGTGCTACAGGTTACTGTACAACTCCAACAAAGTCACTATTCTGTTATTCTGCAGGACATAAGTACATAATCAGAGAATCATCAAGGTTGGAATAGATCTTCAAGCTCATCTATTCTAACCATCAACCATCACCACCATAATCACCCCGAAACCCATATCCTCAAGTGCCACTTCCAGACACCTCTTGAATTCTTCCAGAGACAGCGACTCCACCACCTCCCTGAGCAATTTATTCCAATGCTTATCCACTCTTTAAGTGAAATTTTTTTTCTGATATCTAATCTGAACTCCACTGGTGCAGTTTAAGACCATTTTCTCTCATCCTTTCACATGAGACATGGCAGAAGAGACTGACTCCCACCTTGTTACAACCTCCTTTCAGGCAGTTGTAGAGAGCAATAAGGTCTTCTCTGGGCCTCCTCCAGGCTAAACAGATCCACTCCTTCAGCCATGCTTCAGAGGACATACAAGAAAGATGAGAAATTTTGAGAAGGAGAGGACATGAAGAGGGCACAGTGATGAAGTTGTAGAAGGGATGGTGGGCAGCTGGGGATATCCAGCTTCCATATGAGAGGAAGCAGAGGGACAAGCACTTTTCTCTCTGGTGAGCAATGACAGAACCCAAAGGATCAGCATGAAGCTCGGTCGGGGGAAATTAAATTGGGATATCAGGAAAAGGTTCTTCACACACAGGGTGGTTGGACACTGGAATGAGTTCCCCAGGGAAGTGGTCACAGTACCAAGCTTGACAGAGTTGAAGTGTTTGGACAACACTCTCAGGCACTTGATGGGATTGTTGGGGCTGTCCTGTGCAGGGCTAGGATTTGGACCTGATTCTTGTGGGTCCCTTCCAGATCACAATATTCTCTGATTCTCTGATACGCTTTACATCCTTCACTAGCTTTGTTGCCCTTCTCTGGACATGCTCCAGCACCTCCGTGTCCTTTTTGAAGTGAGGAACTCAAAACTGGACAAAATACTTGAGGCGTAGCCTCACCAGTGCCAAGTACAGAGGGATGATCACTGACCTTGTCCTGCTGGCCACTCGATTCTTGATACAGACTAAGATGCCTCTGGCCTTTTTGGCCACCTGGGCACACACTGGCTCATATCCATCTGGCTGTTGACCAGTGCCTCCAGGTCATTTTCTGCTGAGCAACCCTCATCCACCCTTCTCCCAACCTGTAGCACTGCATGGGGTTGTTGTAATCCAAGTGCAGGACCCAGCACTTTGCCTTATTAAAGCTCATACATTTGACCTCAGCCCATCAATCCAGCCTGTCCAGATCCCTCTGTAGAGCATTCCTACTGTCCAGCAGAGCAACGCTCCTGCCCAACTTGGCGGCCTCTGCCACTTAGTGAGAAAACATACTAAAGAGGATTATGTAGAATGTGTCTGTGTACATAATGAAGACACAAAAATACTTATTTATACTGGAGCACAGTCAGTTATGCTATATTTTCTTTTAGGAGAAAATATAGTCTAGAGGGGGAAAATAACCAAACCACAGACACACAGAAGAAAAGATCAGTTAGTGGACCCAATGCCAGCAATGAAATTTGAATATTAAAGAAAACATGCATGTAAGAGAAAAAATTCATCTAATCTGAAAATCAACTTAACTCTTTCACACTACCTACAGAAATTATAATCAAAAATGGGTCAAAATTATTTTCAAAATAATTAATTTTTCGTAGACTTTATATTTTTATAATTTTTTATATACTTTGCGGCCATCATTTTTCCCCAAGGTCAGTTGTTCTCATGTTTATAATTTATTGACAACCTCTAGCCATGGAAACCAGAATTAGTGCTACTTAGTCATTTTTTCATGAAGGCAAATAATAATTATAATGGCCACTTGCTTTCAGTATAAACCAACACTCAAAGACGATTTCTGAAAAAGGAAATGAATGTGCAAGAAGCAACATGATGCCCATAAACTATTTATGAAAAGAAATTTAACCCCCAAATTAAGAGCTAATGGGTAAAATATTGCTAAGCTTAGTCAGGTGAGTAATGTCATCTATTTCAGTACAACTCACACAAGTAGAGCTATGTGATTTGACTAAAATGAAACCTTAAGCAACATCCATAACAGCACTAATGTGTGATAGATGCTCACCACAACAGCAATTAAATACTCTGCAGATCATCCAGTACTCTGATTATCTGCTTTATGACTAGAAAACAAATGTGTTCATTCTTCTAGTCTATCTAGGGCTTTTTTCTTGATTGCTGATTCAATTGCAAAGGCTTCACTGGTGTGCCTAATTTCAGTATAAGTGTCTTTCCTACTCTTTCCACCTCTATAATTATTTGCAAGGATAGAAAGATTTTTCTGAGGATCTAACATCAGTCCCAAATGGTTGCATGTGTGCCATCTTGTCCATGTGTGATGTGAGGTGTTAATTAGAGGTAGTTACCTGCAACACACTCCTAGATATAAATCAAATAATATTTTTGCCTCAAAACAGCCAGGTTTATCCTTTGCTACTTTTAAATTAATCTCCCACAGATTTATTGTGTGATTCAATTATTTACTGTCATCATAATTTCATTGTATTGTTTGATAAAAATAAGATCAATCCTCTGACCAATAAACCTGGAGCAAAGATTCTTGCTCTATCTGCTTCTGCTTCAAAATATAGGATTAAAATTAGTTTGGGGTTTTTTAACTTGTTTCGTTGCCAGTGTTGCTCTTCCTACTGCTGAGCTAGAGCCCCTTTTCTAGAGAACTTCTTAGCTAATGGTTCTGTTATGATTTACTTAATTTTGGTTTTGTTTATGTACAGTTCAGGGGTGTTTTGTGCAATGTTACACCCGTTAATTCCAGAGAAATTGTTTGTTAAGGACTTTGGAAGCCTAACTTAAATTATGGAAGAAACGTTTTTAAAATAACTGCTATTTTCAAGTCTGCTGATTCAGGAATATTCAGGTTTATGTACAATATTTATTTAAAGACTGCAATCAAAATGTTCAGGCAATATTATTAATTCACTTTCAAATCACTCTTGTCCCCATTCAATTTTAGATGCTCTTTTCATTAGTGAAGGTCCTCAAAACCTAACTGGCAAAAAAAATATTCTGATATGACAATTACTATCTTTGATTCATGCAAAGTTTAAAACTGCCATTCCTGTAGAGAAAAGTGTGAAAGCAGACTGGAACTTCAGGCAGTGTGCACTAAATTTCAGAAATTAAATTTAGAGTTGTAGGAGGAAAATTAGAAATGGTTCACTAGTGGTTAAGCTGATGCATCTGCCTGGTCATTCATTCCCTGGAAAAATTGAATATGCCCACTGCTATCAAATGTCATCTAGCTCAAACAATAACCTTTTTCTATAAAGAGCTAAGACTCACATTTTATACATAGCAATAACAATAATTACATGTTATGTTACATAACATAATATAGCATAACACAAAATAAAATCCCCTAAACAAAAACAAGCAAAACAAAACAAAGTACTAAAACATATATTTGGAGAATCAGCACTCCAGGACGTATTTGCTTACACTGGTAACTGACTTTAAATGTTCACAGTGTTTCCTTAATAGCTTAAATAATATGGCATCTAGCGCACTTACTCTTACTAATTTTCCTCATGGCTTTTGTCAAAATTATTGAGTATTGTAATACAAACCATAAAGCTATATAAAACAGCAAGTCAGCTTCTCACATTAATTCAATGTAAAGATTTTCATTGGTCTTGGCTATGAATTCTTTAGGGCAACTACAATGCCTTTATTTTCTTCCTCACTTTTTTATACTCTCTCATAGGTGAAAGGCATAACATGCAGAACACCTCTACTTGTACATAAAGCAGACCTTAAAAGATGAAGTCCCCTCTAGGAAGCAAGGACAGGTCTGTTTTTAAGAAAAGCTGGGACCTCTGAGAAATAAACTTTAGTTGTATGAAGCAATTATTTTCTGGCACCTCAGACTGGGGGTTTTCAATTCCCTCTTAAGCCTGCATGTTTGTCAGTGCCAAAGTTCCTGTTGCAAAACCAACTAAAATTATAAGATTTTTTTGGCTACATGAGAACATATAGTCATCTCATAGAGAACCAACATTTTTAAAGTTGTCTGTATTAAGACTGTGCTGCTTTTTTCTTTCATTTTAACAGATATAACACTTTATCCAATATCTAATACACACACATACCTGCACATTCTGTGAACTTTGATATCTGTCTTTCTCTAATTAATATTGAAGTCAAATAGTAAGGAAATACTTTACCATTCATTGTCTTTAACTGCAAGAAGTCTATGGCTTCTTGCTGTGAATTCAAAATATTGCCGTCATTCTGCATTTGGTTTTCGCGTGCATGACTGGTTTTGATAAGAAGGCTGTGGATATCAAACTGACAGGTACATTCATCCCAAAATGCTGATTGAGACCTCTTGGGCACAGAAAGCCTTTGAGAAACTTGTCCCTGACTGATACACAGTAAGAGGTCTGGGAGCAAAGGACATGGCAGGAAGAGAGTCAGAATTTCTCTTTCTACACTTTTACTTTTGACTTGTTCATCAGAGGTGCACCACACTTGCACTGAGCTAAGGCTTTGAGGCCTGAAGACACAATTAGCCAAGTCAGACATCACAAGACTATGTGATGCCCAAATGTTTCCATTTAATGGGCTTTAACAAATTGTTCAGAAATAACTTAATCAAGTAAGAGGTTATGGAAACTGCTTTCAGTTGAATTTCCCATGTCTCTACCTCAGGGCTCCAGTACTTTTGTTTAATAATGCAATAAGAGCCTTCGTGATCAAAGAATGTCTAACTGCAACAAACCAAAAGGATGTCAGTCTGATAATACCGAAAGAGTCATTTATGACTTGGTATTCTAGGGAAAAAGGAACTTAACATCTGAACCAAAATTTCTGAAAAAAACAGGGAATTCATGGATCATCAGGATTCTAACCCTCTTTAGATTTTGTAAAGCTAAGAAACAGCTTTTAAAAATTTGAATTCTTGACTTAATAAGGTTTGGTTATTTATTTATATTAAATCAGACTTTCAAGGTGATGTATTGCACCTGTCAGAGGAACAGGCCTTTTATAGGACTGGGGCAACCTTTTTAGGTGGCATGACTGGTTTCCAAGGTCGGGGAATGTTATAGTCACAGGCATTATTCAGCGATGTCAAGAAATGGCTCTTTTAAAAGAATGAATACTTCTCATAAAGGATTGAAATTACCGAGATGAAAACTTCCTCCATTAAAAAAAATTATCTTCTTACATATAGATTACTGCATTTTGTGTAAGTCAACACAAAAGAATTTTCCTACTACTTTTTCCATAGACAAATAAATGTGGAATAAACAACAGGTAGTCATGGATGGAGGGAAGCTTTGGGCAAAATATAAGCAGATTCCAGTGGGACTTGAACGATGGAATAAAATCTGAGGGGACAAAGAAACTTGTAATATTCAGAATGTGAAAAATCTATGGCTATCACACTTCTGTTACAGAGCAATAATTCTGCCTAATCCACTATAGATCCATATGAACATTATGTATGTATCTCATACCTACATATCTGCAGGGAGAAAATAAATTTTTTGGAGTTGCTGAGCTGTAGCTCTCCATGATCTATAATTAGATTAATAAATATATTCATTCATGAATCAGAAGTCACAAGCCGAAGTCACAGAGCTGAAACACAGGTCCAAAGTCACCCATAAAACCATTCTGATATTACTTCTTACAGACAAAGGATTCAAAAGGTGTCCTGTGGTTGTAAATTTCTGTTTTATACATGCAGTTCTTATCATATATTAATTTTACTTTTGCCCTTTTTCGAGATCCCACAAACTGAAAAAAAAAGAGATTAATGTAATTACAATAAAAAGATAATACTTTTGACCCTAAATTTTAGACCATGGAGATATTTCTGTTCCATAGGAAAAAAAAGCCATCCCCTACTTTCTCTTCTCTTTAATTTACTCTGCAGTTTTATGAAAAACATCACGTGTTTTTTGTGTTGGGTGGTTTATTTGGTGTTTGTTTGGGGTTTTTTGGTCATAGCATAATTTTATTACTTAAGCTGAGCAGAATCTGAAAAGAGCAAACCTAGAAAGGTTATTGTCACTCTTTCAGGAGACGTTCATAAACCTAATGCTGTTCTCTTAAATGAATAATGAAAATTATTCCCTAATGCACAGATCATAACGTTCTTCTTTTCATTAAGAAAATTGTTTTAAAACACTCTGATGAAACGTACTGCTTTTCTTTGTGTATTATTTCCTTATAAAAACAATATCATCATAAGATTTTTATTTTATTACTTTTACA
This sequence comes from Cnemophilus loriae, assembly GCA_013397755.1. Classification (NCBI taxonomy): domain Eukaryota; kingdom Metazoa; phylum Chordata; class Aves; order Passeriformes; family Corvidae; genus Cnemophilus; species Cnemophilus loriae. The sequence continues at coordinate 5,141,637 of VZTF01004373.1, read as the reverse complement.
AGACCTTTTACTCCAAATTATTTATTAAAATCTACAGTACAAAAAAAACCCCAAAAACTTGGAGTACAATCTGTGACTTACAGAGATAGAAGGGAAGGTGTCCTAATCTTTTCATTAGATGCTCAGAAAGACATTATTGAATGATTACAGCTGTCAGGAAGTGCAGCGTGAGTGTTGTTAACAGAACTAATTTTTAAAGTATTTATGAAGATGTGGACTCAGGTGTCTGACAAATGAACAGAACTCTAAATTAAAGCTGGAATTTTATAGAGACATCTGATGAGAACATACCTGAATTAGCAGCATCAGAATATCTGATGCATGTTTACAGTCAAGGACTGCTAGTACTGAGTTCACTGTTTGCTCTTTTTGGGGTTAAGACCGGGCTCATGACCCTGCCTGGCACTACATTATTATCGATGTTGCTTCTTGCACCTCAGTCAGTGTAGTTCAGCTCATCACCCGTGACAAAAGGAGGTTAAGTCAATTTTCTTGAAGACAAGCAGAAAAGAGAGATACAAGATTTAATTCCTGCTGTTTTCTTTCTCTAGGTAACAGCTTTGGCTACCCAAGGCCCTTTAGAGGCTTGGGTTGAATTGAAGTAAAGTGTGTTTTGATTGAGACTTAATTCATTGGTATGTGATGGAATTGTGAGGCTATAGACATTTAGCTGTGCAGACCAATGACAGTGGCTGTGCTGAGACAAACGCTGTATACATTTCAGGATTTTGTTTAGTTGTTGCTGAACTTCATTTGTTTTAAACCGACTGTAGTAAAACTGACTGCTCACTTGCTACCAGTGCAATGCACCTCTGCAGCACAATCCAATTTTCTTCTAAGAAAAATCCTGTTCATATATTGCTACACCATGCCAAGAGAGAAAAATCAAATTTCTACTTGAAAAGTGCTCTTTGAACAATAAAAGGCATGTATCTTTCCCACTACTGCAAAAATATCCTTCTTTCTCCTTCACAAAGGCATGTTATGTTGCATGCTAGTTTTACATTACGTAACTAGAAAATGTTAATAAGCACCAACCCAGAGTTCTTCTTACTAAGTTCATCAAAGTAACAAAAGGAAAAGACCATTCAAACAGGAAAGAAACAAATCTGTCATTCTCATTTCCCAACTTTCTCTGCCCATGAAACATCCCTAAATGCCTGACATGCATTCAGATTAGCCAGAACTGGGCACACAGATTCTTTTGCCAAGGGCAGAAATGGAAATCTGTGCAGTCTGTTATGACAGAATGGGTACAAGTGCCAGACTCACACCAATGTCACAGAGACTCTCATTTATTTTCAGATTAAAACAAAAACTTTGGCTGAAAGTTTGATGCTCACTGAAAGCAAACAAGCATATGTAATCACAGCCTGTCACATGTTAAATCCCACTGAAGAATTATGTCATAGAACTGTCTTTTAACTACAGAGGAAAAAGGGTCTGAATACACTGGTTTAGGTCCAATGTTTTGTAGTGATATAAATGCTTATAGCATTTCTGGTTCTGGAAGGTAGAGTGTTCTTATTGCATGGAGTCTCACTGTTGCTTTAGTGCTGCTGTTCCCACTCTGTTCAAAGTTTATTTCTCTCTCCATTTTACTTTTCACACTCCAGCATCCCTCTCTGTTCCATACTCCAAAATCTAGCTGACTCGTCTCCCATTCTTACTTTATTTTCTCCTAGGCGCCTGCTCTTTACACCTATACACTGACCTCAAGGGCATGAAACAGTTGGTTCACTCCACAGTCTTCATTAAGAATTTTTGCCCTCCTCTTATGAGAGAGACAGTGTCTAGATCATCAGGTCTAAAAATCACCATTAGGAAAAGCAAGTGTTATTACAAACTGCAACATGCTCCTTGTGCCTTCCCATCCCCCTCAATAAAGCTCAAAATTCTCAGGAAATACAGCAGTCAAACTGTCCTGTAACACTTACTCCCAAAATCATAACATGTGTTTACATTTAAGATGTGCTACTAGCATATAATTTTCTGTTCCTGTGGATGTCAGGAAAGCATTTTAATCCCTCCTCCAAGATCAGAAAAAATTGTAAAAATAAATATATATATATATACAAGCATACATATTCCAACATCTCAAGGGTTTCCCTTCCTCAGAGACAGAATAATAATTCAGGACTATAGCCTACCAATAAAATTATTTGTCATATCTGATAAAGACCACAGAATGAAACATTTACAGAAGTTTTCGTTTAAGAAGGCTGATTTCTAAGCTACAAGAAATGCTGTTATAACGTAAGCAGTTAGATAACTTACACTGTAGATAGAGCATAACCCACAGCCCCTGAGTCGAGCTCTCTGGCCCCAGAACTACTTTGGTGCAGCATGGCTGGGTGACCTTGGCTCAGTCTTACTGAGAAGGTTGTTGCTAAGCTTTGGGAGTACATGAATGGGAGCCACATGAAATAAGTAATAACACAGACAGAAGAGAAATTGTTGCAGTGACAACAGTTGGCAGCTCAGGGAATCACAAGGGAAAAACACAGATGTGGAAAATATATTCCCTCAAGGAAAAAGCAGGAGACTCAAACACAGCGAATCAGCAAGATCAAAGGTCAGACACTTCCAGGATTGCAGGAGGTGACTCTCCTGGTATGAATGACCACTTATGGGCCAGCAGACACAAGAGTCTCAGAACTCATAAGTACATTAATGCTTAACCTGGCACTGCACCTATCTGCTATACATATCAGAACTGCTGTTTTTACTCTGTGTGTGCATACACGGCTGGCAAAGGGCCTCTCTGCATGCAGCAGACAAAAGTGCATGCCTGGAGAAAAGTGTCTCCGTAGGAAGAGCTACAGAACTGGAAGAGAAAGGTTACAGCCCAGGTTCTTTGGATTGAAATCTAGATAGTTCTGAAGTAGAATAATACAACTTTAGGGAAATGCATGTTTTGGCAGTCTTCCTGCACTTGTGCAATATTATACAGCAATTTTTCTCAGTGAAATTACTAATCCCTACTGTCTTAAACCAAGATTTATTGGAGAAAGCATATAAAGGAAAAAAAAACCCAATGTAAGTACCAGTTAAACAAATTAAAATATGTCTGCTAAATTATATGAGGATATTTGCTAGAAAGGAAAAACAGCATAATCATAGTGTGTTGATTTAAGCATGATTTAAATTTTTGAATTTTGAATATCCTTTATTGCACTCATGCAAGTGGGTCCCTCTAGATGCTGACAAGCCATTAGGTTGCCATGTTTTCCTCTCTTGTACTGAATACAGAAAATCATTGAACAGCAATACCGTCTTAACTTAGGTATCACTCATTCAAATTATGCTCAAAAGTTATTGAATTTGAATAATCACTATTCTCTTGAAATTCAGTAGAGATTTTCTAGCAATATTGTATTCTCTTGTTTGTGCTAATCTCTTTGCTGAGACATAGCCTTGTTTTGATAAGTGGTAATGGTTTAATCTCTTTCAGCAATGGAGGATTCTACCATTTTTAAATGTCTTATCACTACTGAAACACTAGAACACACCATTAATTTAACGAAACAAAAAAAACCAAAGCTGTTTTCTTCTAGTTGCCCAAAAGAACTGCATTCCCCAGACTGCTGAAATAGAACATGCCTAGGCTAATACCATACCCTACCAAACCTTAAAACTCAGAAAACACTGACCAAATTTTTTCACTGGTTATCTACAGGTGAGAAAGATCTCCATGCTTCTAACAATACCAATTCTAACTTCTTGATCCTAAAAGTACTTTTTTGTGTAGGAATCCTGGACTAATAGCTGAGAAAGAAATAATTTATGACATATCTTTTCAGTGCATTGGCAAGCTGTTTAAATGAAGATTTTACAATATTTCATACCGTGGTAGAAGTAATGTTCCTGGTAGCAAAACCCAGTTGGATACATTTTGTATTCTCTATATTTTTTGACTATGAAGTTAAATTTCAGAAATAAAGGAACATGCAAGAGGCTTTTTTATTTTCTAAGCCTCAAGCTGGAAAAGAAGGGAGTTCCTTTGTTATGGAAACATAATTCTGTCAAGCAAAATACACCAAGCCTCAATATTTTAGTTTCCACTAACTAGTGAAACAAAAGATACACAAAAGTTTATTGTTTCTGTGATAAACAAAACAAGGCTTAAAGAAAATTACTTTCTGGCTTTACTAAATGAAAAATCATTTACTTTGGAGTTGTATATGAAGAGGAAGACTTATTGACTCCAGACCATTTCAGGACACTTCCACATATTTTCATGTTTTCGTTAGGAGATTTGATAGTGTAAATGTCATGTTCATTCTGGAAGCATGTTGGTACTGCTTCTTAGTGGAGAAAGCTGCACTACTATTAGCATTTGCATAATAAAAGCTCCCAATAATTACTGAAAAACAATTAGGAGGCACTTAAGAATAACACTTACCTGGTCTGTATCGCCTCTTTTTGAATTTGGCTTTCTACCAGAACTAATGTGTTTGACAAACATGGAATAATTATTTAAATGGGGAGGTTCCCTATGTAACATGCCCTTTGGAAGCTGATTTAAGTAATGCCAATTAAAACTCATGACTGAAAGCTAGAATAGTCCCCTCTTTTTATTCCACTTTTATCACTAAAGCTTAGGGCATAAAATAAGCTAACATTCAGCAGCTGCCTAATGCCTCTTTGTCAGTATAGAACTCCAGAAAGGTCATAAGACTATTTCAGTATGTGTATATTTATATGTTTGTGTGGTTGCACACATGTGTAGACACATGTGTATATCTGTGCAGTACATGGATAGGTATCTATGCATATACATGCACAAATATAAAGCATTTTGGCAGACTGAGAATTCCTGAAAATTAGATGAGTTAGAAGTACAGAGGTTCACGAATTGAAGAGCTCTTCATCATGTTCCTTCTTTTTAAAATTGTTTTTAGTTTAAAGTGTTAAAACATTTAAATAGCAGAAACAAACTGGGGTAACACTGATGGTTATAATCTTACTTCCTCTGACCCAAACCATATTTATACAAGGCAAAGTGAATCGAACAAGAAAGTTTATGCACAAAAATAAGGATTTGAATCCTGACTTCTTCACATTCCAGATGAGACTTAACTCTAAAATTATTGGCTGTTTGAACATGAGAGTTTTGATCAAAGAAAGCAGAGGTATGGATTAGAGCGCTCTTCTAAAGGTAGGAGAGTTTCATTTTACTGTAGAGCTAGGACTAACCTTTTAATATTTACTGAGGAAAAAATACATCTGTAGAACCTTCATTTTTAATGGTACGAAATAACCAGCATAGAATGTATGTTGATACCTTACTTCCCTCTGTTATATTTTATTCCATAAATACTTACTTCTAAGGCTTCATCCTTATTCTTATTTATACAAATGTCATTCCAATGATTTTGTCTATTGAAAGCATTCATACAAATGTTTGTAAATTAAGCTTGATACATATTTAGAATATCCTCTCCTTATCACAGCTACATAATTGTCCTTACTGGCGATGAGAAGTCAAGTTCTGTAAGAATGCACAGAATCTTGTTTAGCACAGATCCTTTTATTGCAGTCCTACCACTTATTATACACATACTAAATATATAATTTCCATAGATCTCAGTACGAAGTCTCTTTAACTTTTTAATTAGATTGTCTAGAGGTGGGGAGAGCAAAAGCCTATACCCATAAGAAAATAATGTCTGTATATTGCCCCTCCAAACAGAGTTTTAAAGACACATCAAACAAGTATTAAACCACAGCCAGCAAAAGTATTAGAAAATGTGTCTATGAGTCTAAATATTATTTGTTCCATGGATTTAAATAATTGCATTTCTGCTTGATATGATGGATATGCAGTGAACTTATCCACCGAGATGAGTGTCTTCAGTTAATGTCTAACTTTTTGCTTGTTTTGAAAGTAAAGGAATGACTTAATCATCCTGCCCAGTCAATTATCCAAGGAGTCTATATTAGGAAGAAAAGGACACCATTAGCTCCCTTCCTGTCTTTATTAGAAATAGATAAATACCTCTAACAGTTAATATAAATCTGAAATGGGTCTCATGGTTTATATTTATTCCAGCCTCTTTCCATTAATTATACAAGGAGTAAACTCTTAATTTAGATTAGTCCTAAGACTGAAAGTAATGGATCAGGACCTAAAACCTAGCTGAAAGAAGTGAAGAACCTCCTGAATACTGAAATTACCTGGTGTATTTCGCAGTGCACTGCCTTGATTATTTTGAGAAGATGGCCAATGAAGATGAGCTATTAATGACAGCAGTATAGTGTCAGACACTAAAAATTTCAAAAAATCTTTAAAAGTAAAAAACAGTCGACGAAAACCTTGACCCTAGATCAAGTATGCAAAGCAATAATAGAATAATGGCATTGCGATGCTCTAATAATATCTCATCTTTTACCATCATACAAACATGAATAATAACAACAACAGGCTATTTGACTTATTTCCTATATAGGAAATAACTTTTATATTGTAAGTGGTGACTTCTGCAATGGATATTACATTATGTGAAATTTTAGACATTAAAGGCTATAAAGTTCTTTGTTTATATCTTTTGAAGAGTATGGCAAATGAAGACCAGAGAAATTTCAGAATCGAACTCTTACTGAAAATGAATGGCACTTTAATTTTTTTTTTCTAATTCCTATTCATCATATCTTGTCTTTACTTTGCATAGCAGCATTTCTGATGTTTCCATGTAAGAGTGTTTTCTCTGTTTGTTTCGGAGAAGGGAGACTTGGCTTCAGCCACAGTCTGTTTACTGTGAACTAAACTTGGAGAAACAGTGATGCGTGGATCTCATCAGCAACATGTGGTCTCTTGCTCAGATTGTACCTAAAACTACCACCGTGATCACTGACTTGGCCACCTTTCTGCTTGATAGAATTCACAGCAGTGCTACTGGAATAGTTTTATTTACGTTTTATAAATGGCATCAAGCAATGCTTTCTTGCTACGGTAGTGACTGGCTGTTAATCAAATGTCAGCCTTGGTCTATGTCGATGGTCCCTGAGTCAGCTCTTCCTGCAATTGTCAATAAAGTAAGTTTTCATAACCTCATTTTGCAAAAGTGCCACACCACGGTACCATTTTTGAGTGTGTTACAGCTGACATTTTTATGAAATAATTTAGAGATTTTGACTTCAACTGTTTTGCATACAAAAAGTTAGAGTTTCTCAAATGCTGTTGTGTTTTTGAATGTGAAAGAGCTATCTAGATGATCCACGGTAACTTTCAGGTAAGAAATTATGTTTCTATTCTCAGTGTTTTGGAAAACTCTTAGACGTCTGGTTCAGGAAACCAGAACAACATAGAGTCCTGCTGGCTATCATTTGTCATTTCTATTGCTTGTGTTAAGTTTAAAATTGGCTTTTATTCCTTTTCTATATGTTCCTTCTGATGATGGGGCTGTTCTGAATAAATGCAGTCACCAGAAAACTTTATCACATCTCTGTTTTCCATGTTATTTATAGCTTGCATTTTATGTATCAAATGGCTAGTTTTATACATGCACTGCAGCACAATATTTTTTTTTTAAATTCAGACTAATTAACAGCAAAGTTTGCTGAAATTTAATGAGCACTTCCTTTTTTGCCCTATTGTTGTCTAATAGAATTTGAGTTAGAATTAGTTGGAATTCATTTTACTGTCACTTTACATGTCATTACTTAGGTTCCCACCTCCTGCAGCAACACTAACCTCTGGAGCACTGTGCTTGCCTTTGTTCCCTTTCAATTATCCAGGAAAGAGCTGATTAGCCAAGCCTCTGAAAGTGCATCTTTCTTAACACTCTGTCTGCTTTGAGCTTGGTTTACATATCTATATCTAAAAACTTTACTAGCTAAATAGATTTAATAAATATATTTTTTACGGAAACTTAGTTTTCAGTCATAGCTCTTAAGTTCTTGCTTCAAGGTGAGTTAAATCCATTTCTGTCAGTTTAAATCAAATTAGAATAGTGCTACTTCAGCCCTGAATGAGATCATTCAAGCTAACTTCTTCAATGGCTTAAATAAACAGTTTACTTTCAAGTCTTCATGGAAACAGATGCAAATATTCTCATAGTCTTTAAGACCACTCAACAGAAAAACTTTTGAGGAGATGAGGGCTCTCTAACAGCAGTCATAAAGAAGATTTAAAATCTCTGCTTTATATATTCTATAAATAAACATTTTCCTTTTATATAATGCCTCTTTCCTGTTACTGCTTCAAATTATTTCCAGCTCAGATTTTCAGTTTAAAAATTTGATTTTCTGTTTGCCTGTTAACTTCTTATGGATTTTGCTGGAACACAGGCAAGCATTTTTCAACCTCACCACACTTGGACAAGGAGGTCTGTATGGCTATCACCTACTTAGTGATAAACCACTTTTTTTTTTGCTATTTTTGTGTATTATCATTCTGGCACCTAGTTCTTGTGAATGATTGTTCTGTAGCCTCTCTCTCCATGATGGTCCTGTTTTATAAACAGCCCAGAAGTCATACCTGCTCTGCATTGCAGAGTCCTAGCTTACTCTATCAGTTATTGCATGGAAAGCCTTCCAATACTTTGGAACCTCGCTTAGATCATCAGTCTTTTTAAGTTCTGTCATATTTTCCCTGAGATAAAGGCACAGAATAATACACAGTCCTTAAAGTGTGAGCAAGCTAAGAATCTATAAGGAGGTGGCATGAATTTACAGTTTGAATATGATCAAATAGTGTTATGCGTGTTGGGCCAGTGTATTCCAGACATCTACTCTAAAGCCTGTTACAAACGTTGTAACCTAAATGGTGACAGTCGTTATTTTTCTGTTAGTTTATCCCTGATAATTTTAATACAGGAAAACTTTACATTTTGGTATGTTATTTGTACCTCCTTCTTCAATTTTTTCATATGTCAGGAAGCTGATGGTAGCATTTGCTTGTGTTGGACTTCACGAACCTTCCAGCCCACCAAGGTTCTCGTAGATTAACTCAGCCATTCATTCACTCTCCCACCCCCAGTGGGATGGGGTAAAGAATAGGAAGAACAAAAGTGAAAAAACTCATGGGTGAAGAGAAAGACAATTTAACAAGTGACAAAGCCTGTAGTTTCCCAGATACTCCTTCTTTCCCTTCTTTAAGACTAATATGACATTTATGCCTTTTACTGCCTTCAGTGAAATTGAAGATCCCCGTGATATTTCAAAGTTAATAGAGAACAGACTTGCAGTGACATCAACCATCTCCTTCAACAGCACAACAGCCAAACCACCATTCCATCTGTGGTCTTCTGCACGTCCAGTTTGCTTAAGTGGTCCCTAAATCAACCTTTGCCTCCTTCCAAAAGCTACTGAAAACAAAGTTTTGGTATATTTTAAGATGTTCTTCTTCTGAGTTTTAAAATGCTTTCTCCATCTCCAAATAATTTTAGGACTTTTAATTGAGAAAAAAATATTCTATACCACCCAAAATAAAAATCTTCTTGTTTTATATCAAGAAAATAATCTTCCTATATTATATCAAGATAAAATCTTAAAACCTTAAATCTTCCTATATTATATCAGGAAAACTATCAGCCAAGATTATCCTATACATAGGAACATCTCCATCATTTGCTTTTAAATTATCTCAAGAACAATCTGTAGACAAAAACTATTTTGTAAATCAAGAGCCCTCTTGAATACAAAATATGCCCAAATGCTGATAACAAACTACTAAATTCTCAGTTACAAAATATTTTTTAATGGAGTATCTATGTTTTCAAATATTATTCTGCTTACATTTAAAGAAACTTCACATTTTAATCTGCTTAAAAGCAAATAAAGATTCTAGCTCTGGGCACCATTCTGTGCTCCACATGTTTAGTCACTACATTGATTGTTAGAAATGGACACAGCATGCCAGGCTTTGTTTGTTTGGTTTTTTCCCTAAGAGCAATTCATTCAGACTTAGGTTGCAGTAATGCACTATTGATAATTGTTGGCCAATCCAATTTTTCTTCTGTATTTCCTTTTAGCCTATAGTTTTTATGATGTTTTAAGAGTACGGTTTATGTTTATCTTCATATGCAATCTTATTAACCAAAGCGCTAAAATTAATCATCATCTTTGAACTTTTCAGCTTCATTTCAGCCTTCAGCTGCAGCAGTGATACTTCGGATCACTGCTTCATCACTTCAAAACAAACGTTCATAAGAGTAGGTAACAATCCTCTATGAAGGCACAAATATTGTTCTTTGGAAGAATGTCATTACCTGGCAAATTATCAGTGGACAAACGAAAAACTCTGCTAGGACACTGCTGACACTTAATAGGGAGATGAAAAATAAGGATAACACAAAACTGGCACTTGGTCAAAAATACCAGCAAGAAGCTTCAACATTGTTTAAATTGACTAGTTGGATTTCAGAAGCACAACTGTTGTCATCCCTAAGACTAAGATGTCACAGGTAAAACATGCAGTATCCATGCCCAAAGCACTAGATACTGATCATTTTTGCCTTCCGTATGAATCAGAAGAAAAAAATAGAAAAAAAATCACCCACCAAAACTTTCAAAAAAACCCACTTCTTTCCCATCTGAAGCACAATATTCATCCCTGATATAAAGAAGAATATGAAAGCTCAGCTTTATTTCAGGCTGTGTTCTGTCATCCTGTTCTGCCTACATTTACTAAAAATCTTTTGTATGAAAACTAGCAAATAGAGATAAATCCATTGATAGATATAAAATACATAGGTAGGTAAATAGAAAGTGATGTTTGGGATTTGCCAGATCATCTTTTCCCAAGATTTTGGATGTTGATTGATATATGAGCTAACTTCAAATATGCTTGTGGCAGTCTTTAAAAGAATAGACAATATAGAAATATATTTTTCACATATCAGGAAAAAATTTCGTTCAATAAATACTCATGTTCATGTTTGAAACAAAATAGATTCCTAAAGATATGAAACATTTTAAATAATAGGAATATATTAATTTGTAGAAAAATATGAGAGGAGTAAAAAGGTAAAACACTTCTAGTTGATCACAGCAAACTTAGTACATGTTCAAGTCCATTATGGAAGATTTATGCTAATTTACTTTTGAAACTTACCTTATATATATTATGAGCCAAAAAGATTAACCACATCTTCAAAACTTCTGAGACAAATGAGAACTATTTAAAATAGGAAGAAATAGGAAGAAATAGGAACAATACTTAATTCAAAAATGGAAAGACATTAAAGTAAGCTTTATAGATTATTAACTGAATAGGAGTACCTGTAGAAACCCTCAAGTTACGACAGAAATAAGTGTTGACAACACTATTATGTAAAAGAATAAAACACTGTTTCTTCTGGCTTGCAGTTGACTTCTGGTATCAACGTTGCTTGGATTCTTTAAGTACCTAATTATAGAATTGTGTATTTTATGTAAATGCATATAACCTTTGGCCTTAGAAATGCTAAGCAAGTTCAGAAGACAGCAAGAACAGTATAAAGGTAACATTTATGAACTGAGCAAACAACGCGAGCAGAATTTGAATTTTGACACTCAACAGGCTTTTCTTCTATCAAAACATTTGTCAATTATTTTAAGCATTAGTCTTACCTCTAAAAATCAACTATATATGATCTTAAAAGCAAAGATATTTAATTTTTTTACTGTGGATTATCTTAAACCTGGACTTTTCTATGTTGAAGTTATTAATATAAGCATTCTTAAAACTGCCTGAAATTGAGAGTAGTGGGCCCACCGAGTAGTCCTAAACAGGTTTTACCCTGTAATGACTTCAGCAGGAGGTAATGAGCTTGCGGAAGGTCCTGTGTAACCCTTGTTATTTCAGGTGATTACCAGAAAACTCTGAACTCCCACTGTGCAAATTCGCACAAGATGTATAGAAGTACAGGCGTGGGACACAGGAAACAGTCCAATTCCATGTACTCTGAATGCCTTTCAGTATTTTTTTATCTACCTGATGCTAACAAAGCTTTGCAGTTATCCAGTCTTGGTCAGGAAAGGCTCCTGGAAGTGTTGTACAAACAATTTCCTCGAAACTTGTACAATGAATAACGACCTTTTTTCCTTGTGTTGCATTTCTTTATTTTCTTTTCTCAATTTTATCCCATATTGTCTGGACAGTCCAGCATGTAAAGTTTTTTATTTTGCAGTGGAATCAAGGGAATAATGCTGCTTGACCTGAATGTTGGCACTTCTATTTTTCTTATTGCATATTACTAAAAAGCTATTTGTCTTACTGTTCCTACATGCCTAAATTTTCAGAAACAATTACAGATTTATGTTAAGACCCATAGGAAATCCTGTTATTATTTACAGTTACAGTTATAACTGTGGGAGTTAAATAATGGAATGTAAGTGTGTAGTCCAGAATGGCCCCAGAAACTAGAAAAAAACTCTGAAGTAATAAAGACACAATGATTTATTTCATGTGATATCTCAGGACACCCCAGCAATTTTAAAGACTAAATTACAGTTATGGGAAAGAAAATCCATAGGAAGACTCAAGTGTATTATGACCTACATATAAAATATATATATATATGCTACCAAAAATCAAAGTTCAAACCTCATGAAAAAGAATCAAGTTCTAGTTTTGAAAAATATTTAGGTCATATTCTAAGGTGATATAGATCCACATACAAGTCAGTTGTTTTTCCGTGCATTTATAACAATTTATGCAAATTTGTCTAACCACATTGAAAGAATAAATTTTAAAAAACAATGCAAGTTTGAAGGCAATCAGAGAAAGAGATGAAAAAACCCAGTGCAGTAACTAGAAAACGTGAAGATGGTGTCCACTAGTATGCAGTGTCTAAAACACCCCAAACGTCTGGTACCAAAACAAATCTAGGTGCAAGTGTTGTGATATTTTTAGAGCCACTGAATATTAGGTATACGTTTGAAACTGACTTTTGGAGGCCTTAAAAAAAGTTACAATATATCAATGTGTTAATTAAACACATTTTTATAACATATATTTGCCCTTTTCTCCTAAAATATGAAGGCTTTTTGACAGGGACCTGATAATTTTATATTTTGAGAAATGATGCAAGGAACTCACATTGCAAAGGATTTTCATTGCCAGAAATCAATGCAAAAATGGTTCCAAAACACTGATTTTCCATCAGAGATGCAATGATACTAAAAAAAAATATATATATATCTATATATTCTTATATATATAAGATTTATTAAATTAAGTGGACTAGGTTTCATAGGAGTAAACATAGATGTTGGTGGAACCGCTGATACAAATTTTTATAGTATTGGGCACAAACACTTTGTGTTGGTATACATCAATGGTACACTGACCTCAGGACAAAAATTATTCTGTGTCAATACTACAGTTGTCTACCAAATGTGAAATCATGAATATGAAGCAGAAAATGCAGAAAATGCAAAGCATAACACCTTTTCCAAGTCTATTTTTGATTTTGCATATCCTGTACCCAGTTTCTACACTGCAGATACCCTTTCATGAAGGTATATACCTACTTCCTATGAAGTTTCTTCTCTCCTCCTCACTTACTCCTTGCTTTCTCCCACAGTTCTTATTGTAGGGAAATATCTCATTTATGTTTAGATACAGTTGGAGGCTGTTCTGAACACATCTGTATCATTTTTCTCCTCTCTTCACCTTTTGCTGTGTTAAAGGATTAGACCCCCATAATCAACATGAGCATGATGAAAGTTCTAGGTACAGTTTTCTTGATATCCTGATGTAGTGGTTTGAGTTCACCTAGAAACCTGTCAACCCACGACACCTGAATTCTGTTCAGGGACAAAAAACCAACCAACCAACCAACCAACCAAAAAAACCCTAAAAAAAAAGGTAAAAAAGATTACATGACACTTGTTATTGTTTTCATTGGTAGAAGTCTGTTGGACGAGATTTAAGGAAAAAATAATATAAAGTTACTATACTTTTCCATTGGATTGTTTGTTTTCTCTGTGATTCTCACGATAAAGAATCTGAAGCAAGACCTAGTTTGATATTTGCATACCTAAAACTACATCTATGACTTCTGAATGCTGAAAAAGAAAGGTGGGATCTTATTCCAAAAACACAGAAAATCACTCCTTACTGAATATTTGCGTAATGGATTGTGATTTAAGGGTTTATTTGAAGCTGCATAAAACAGTCACATTGCTTGCTCTTCTCGGCAAGAATAGCAGCAAAATCAGCAAAGCAGGTGAATTCATATTTTTTTCAGTGCAAGGAGCTTAGTTACATGAGATATCTGATTTTTTTACAGTGATGAACTTTGCCACTGATACTACTACAGATCTTTAAATAAAATACTACAATAAGCACTGCTGCAGTAATGGCCAGCAATGAGTGAGAATCCTAAAGCACTCAACGGGTCTGAAGAAAAGTAGCAAACCCTTACATGCAGTGTGAAATAATGAATTGAAAAACATGTCATTTGATTGTTTGCTTAGCTGTGGAATCATACTGAGGTCTCCTGTGTTTGCATTTCCCTCCTAAGACCAGAAAAAACAAAAATTCTTCTGCTTAAAGCTGTTCCCTCCTCTGGTGTCTCATTCTTTAATTATTTTGTTCAAAAGCTTGCTCAATGACATCATCCTTTCCACACACATTATTTCTTCACCAGCCTTTTACAAGCCCTGTGTTTCTGTCAGTCTTTTTGCACATAACTTTCCATTCATCCAGCTGACATATCAGAAAAATTGGCTAACACTGGTCATCAAGGTAGTTGTTTCCTTTGGGCTACAGTCTGAAAATTTGCTTGAAGAAATGCTGAGCTATTCGACATGTATTTGATCACGGACTCAAGGACAAAGAATTTCCAGGCTTACATCCAAACTGCATCCTGTTTGCAAGCAAACTGCACTTCACTGTATATCCTGTCATGGTCAATCAAAATTGATAGTTCATCTCTGGTGCGGATATACTCAGCTTCTCGAACTGCCACTTGATATATTCAGTGAGATTATATTCTTGCACAATATGCACATAATTGCATGGATAAGACTATCCAAATGGCACACAGATGACATTGAAATACCTCACATTGAGATCCGCTGTATTTCCAAACACTGATAAGGATGTCATTTTACTGAAATCTACTCCAGTTCATATATTACGCCGTGTAAGTACCTTGACTTTGAGTACCCTCAACATATAGTGATTTCCACTGCCAGTACAATCCCATGATGTATACAAAAATATATTGTGAAATTTTATTTCTTCATTTGTTACAATTTTAAAGGAGACAGGCAGAATAATGAGTCCTTTTCTAAACAAAGCCCAATGAAATATTTAAATTCTTTTCCAGTGCTTAGACTGCCATTTGTAATCCATAAAAATTATTGCCTTGAGATGAATTTTAACTTTAATATTACTGACAAATTCCTTATTAATCTACTAACCTTATGAAAAAAAAATGACCAACAGAAGAACATGTAGAAGAAACAAATATATCTGTCAAATATGTTTGCTAAATTTTTGGAAGAATCTTTGTTGAAATACATTCTTCCTCCTCTTTTGAGTTATCATGAATTAATTTATTTTCTTATCAAACTTACCCGTTTTTACACAAGAAAAACTCTAAACCAAATCCAAATAAAAATGACACCCCCAACCCAAAAAACCAACAAAATTACTTCCTCCATTTAATTGGTAGCAAAAAGTTATTCAGTATTTCCACTCTACTGCAAGAGTTATCACATATTCCTCTGCAGACTTAACTTTTAAAGATGAAAAAAAATCTGTTCCTTCTTCACACCTTGTGTTTTAAAGTGTTAAAATTAGTGTCATACCTCTCTGGTGGAATCCCTGAAGCTTGTCTTCCTCTCACCTCAAAACCAGACAGTATTTCAGTAGAGTAACTAACTCTGTTAAGAGTTGGATCCCCTCTGTCTTTTACAGTAAATTACCTTTCAGTTTGAGATGTCTTGCAACCACAAAACAGTACCAACTCAAATTAAATGGCTTGCTGTAATATCTAGTCTTCTGCCTTTTTAGTTATTACTTATTTTATAGATGTGATTTATTTTTTGGTGGATGCAGCATCTTGCATTTATCCTCTCTAATTTCAGGGTTAGTTTTTAGGTTTTAGCAAATTCTCCAGATTCATTAAAATCATTTCAGTCAAATCACTTGGTATTCTGTTCTACAGTGTTTTCCATTCATTCTTCTTTAGTGCAAGGACAAGTTTTCTAAGTATAGTGTCACGAAGTTTTTCCTGTTCCATAACTTAGGAGTTGAAATGTTTAAGTTAAGAGCACAAAAAAAGAGTATGTTAAGATAATGTCAGAGTCTTGGAAATTATCCAATAAGAGCTATCGAAGAGAGTCTTAAGTCACTAAACCTATTGCTTTGTATGACTTGGTTCCCTTACATGGTATTCCAAGAAAGGTCTATCTTCTATCAGCATTATAAACCTTCAGTATACCCTGAAGTTAAAGTAGTCCTTCATTACAAGTCACTGCAAATGTAGAAGTTGCCAGTCCTCTGCCTTGCATAAGTCATCCAGAATGCATTCATTTTCAAGGGGTGAATTAATATTCCATTTTTAATGCATTTCTTCAATCCACAAAGAGTAATCTAACCAATGGGTATGCTTTGAGGATGCCATGGAGGAAAAATAATTGGGGAAATACTTGACAGGATTTAGATATGAGATGCAAAGTTCCTGGCCACACTATATCTAATGTACTTGTGGGTATTTTGAGGGGAAGATCATCAAAACATAAAGAAGATTTAGTGTGTAACTTTGCCTCTTAAGAGGTCTGCATTCTGTAATGATCTGTTGACATACAGGTGTTCAGGTACCCACTGCCTGGGACCCAAAGACTGTTTATCTTGTGCTAGATAACCAAGTAACATTATGGCTTCCTCTGATCATTCTGTGACCACGCCCATTAAACCAAGTCTTGCACAAACCATACCTGAAATCCAAACTTCCAGCTGCTGAGTATGTGTCTTACCAAATGAGCAGTCAGTTTTCTCCTAGGGGAAGTGAAACATTCGCAAGTTGCAATCCTTTTAATTGGCTTTGAGTCTAAGCCTCTAAGAAATATTTTGCCTTTTACTTGTGACTAAATTAATTCAATACTTTTTACAGATTTTTCTCAGCTGCTCAAAGGAAAGTTGAATACGGTTCAGCAGTGTGCCCTGGCAGCCAGGAGGGCCAACCGAGGCTGATCAGGGGAGACAATTTTCCCGCTCTGCTCTGGTGCAGCTTCATCTCAAATACTGTGTGCAGTTTTGGGCACCGAAATAGAAGGAGCATATTGCGCTTTTAGAGAGTGCCCAAAGGAGGGCTATACATATGGTGAAGTGCCTTGAGGGGAAGTCACATGAGGAGCGGCTGAGGTCACTTGGTCTGTTCAGCCTGGAAAAGAGAATGAGGGGAGACCTAATTGCAGTCTAAATCTTCCTCATGAGGGGAAGAGGAGGGGCAGGCACTGACCTCTTCTCTATGGTGCTANCAGTTTTGGGCACCGAAATAGAAGGAGCATATTGCGCTTTTAGAGAGTGCCCAAAGGAGGGCTATACATATGGTGAAGTGCCTTGAGGGGAAGTCACATGAGGAGCGGCTGAGGTCACTTGGTCTGTTCAGCCTGGAAAAGAGAATGAGGGGAGACCTAATTGCAGTCTAAATCTTCCTCATGAGGGGAAGAGGAGGGGCAGGCACTGACCTCTTCTCTATGGTGCTATGGTGACCAGTGACGGGACCCAAGGGAATGGCCTGAAGCTGTGCCAGGGGGAGGTTTAGGCTGGATATTAGAAAAATGTTCTTCACCCAGAGGATGACTGGGCACTGGAACAGGCTCCCCAGAGAAGTGATCACAGCACCAAGCCTGAAAGAGTTCAAGAAGTGTTTAGACACTGCTCTTGGGCACATGGTGTGACTCTTGGAGGTGGTGCTGTGCAAGGCTGGGAGTTGGACTCAATGATCCTTGCCTTCCCCTTCCATCTCAGCATATTCTGTGATTTTTTGGCTTACTATTATTAAAAACATCTGTTCTTTAGAAGGGATGCAGGCTTGCTCTGTGTTTTAAAAAAAAAAAAAAATCAAGAGTCATCTTCATTTATTCAAATACAAAATAGCAATTTCAATGAAATTAAAGATCACTTTAAGTGTTCTTAGGTGACGATCACTGACAGTCTGAAATATTTCTCTTTTTAGATGACAGTATTCTTTGGTGTGTAAATCAAAACTATCTGGTTTGAAATAAGAAACATAATAATAAGAATAAAAAATCAAATCACTAGAATACTAGCAAAACTGTCAAACACCACAGACAACTAGTGTACAGAGAAAAGAGAAATCTATACATCTTATTCAGGGTGTGAAACAAATTACCCTCTCAACCCTCTGTACAGATTATTTTCCTTGCATCTTCAAAAAGATGGAAAATATGTATGAGAATGAAATGAATAGTAAATTCTATGTGATACTGTCCTGAGGCATATGTGGTCCCTCAATATAAATAGTTACTCCCATATATTATGTAAAACTAAGAGTTTTTACAACATAGTAAATAAAAGGAAGGAAAAGGATGCAGGTTTAATTTGATAAACTATCACATTTTCTTTTTCCTACAATCTCACCTTCAGTTTTGACTAGTATATGTACAAGAACACTATACTTTGAAAAAACATTATATAGATGCAAGGTCCATTGTTTGCAGTGTCCAAATAAAATGAACTCAGAGGTTCTCATATAATTTTTGGAAAGAGAATGCAACGGAGCTTATCAACAAAACAATAATATTTAATTCATATAAAACACTGTAAAGGAGTGTTTGACATTCTCCAAGGGAGAGTAAAAAGAAAAGCTGTTAACTTGAAGGTCTGCTGACAGCGACACAGGAACTTCCCACTTTATTGCTGCTTCTTAAAGCTCACAAAGCACACGGAGTTATAACATAAAACACCTTTGAACTTCAATGCACACATAGATAGTTCCCCTCTTGCTCACCTCTAGCAATTTTTATTTAGAGATAGGATCTCAGTCTTTATGATGTTACACTTCAAAACAGTGTGCCATTTAGCATCTTTAAACTTTCAGAAAAACAAACACTCAAGAGCTCACAGGAACTTGTGAAAAAGCAATCCAAAACTTCTGCACAAAGCGATTCAACTACTGGGATCACTATTTAAAAAAACAGTAAATCAACTCTCAGGATCTCAACAAAACATTCATTGTTTATGAGCACTGCCTTTTCATTTTATCAGTTCTGTCTTTGACTTCAGCAGAAACAAAATTCCCCATTAAATCAGTCAGTTAAGCGTTTTCATAAAAATCCATAATTTTTCTGGATTTTTATGAAAACATAACACAACAATTCATTCCTTCTCACTAATGCCATAAAAACATGGAGCTATCTACCACATATTCTCTTCACTGAAGGTAACTAAAGCCTGAATAGCAGTCTTCTCTGTGGAGAATGCTGTTGCTCTTGGAACCATCCTGCTGGTGCTACATAAATAAGTTACGACTCCTCTCTTCATAAGGTACCCCTGTTTTGGATTGACTCAGAATTAGATAATTTCCTTACAGTGACTTTTTTTGTACACTGTCAGCAACTGTAGCTGAGCTGTACTATTTCTAGGCAATTTGAGGTCCACATATGAATTGTTGTTCTGTACTTTGTATGTAAGCAAAGATAAAAAGTGACCTTAACAAAACTAATATCTTCTTTTTCCATCTCTTTCTTTGACCCAAATGGCCACGTTATTTAGAAAGCATGTGGATCACAGGATGAAGAAGGTATTATTAAGCAGCCATGACTAAACATGCATCTTCTTAGATGCTTTCAAAACTCTCATGGTGCTCAAGTTTTGCCAATAAATTAAAGATTTCTAAACTATAACTTTTCACAATTGCTGTCAATATCAATGGAAGAAGCAATGGCTTATGTTTACATGCAGGTGATATCCACCTGTTTGGGCTTTTTTTGCTTTCCACTATGCCAGACAATCAGAATTAAATATTGCCAAAACAGCTGAGACAATGTAAATTTGATTTGTGAAATCACTTGCAAATGCAGAGGATTTAGCATGGATTATTTAGGTAACAGAGCATTGTGCACCCAAAGCATCAAAGAGCTCCATGCAGTATGGTTTCCTATGTCACTGTAGATCACCAGGGAAAACTAAGCACTGATACAAACTGCAGCTTTTAGTGAATTTTTACATTTTACTGTATAAAATCATTCACATTTTTCTTACTATAGATGTTATGAGAAGGGTGAGCAATTTTCCTACAGACTATTTCTAAAGATCCAACATAATTCGAATTGGACAAGGATTTTATTTCCCAATGTCTAGGTGAGATAACAAAATTAAAACACAAAAAAAATTCGAAACGTGTTTCTTGCAGTTGCAACATTTTTATTTTTCCTTCCTTTTTATTCATGTCATTATGACATGAAAGAAGTCTAACAATGAATAACACTGCAGTGGGTTACTCAGCCAGCTATAGCAAAAGGAGAATTTCTCAATTGCTTTTTACTAGCATCCAAGTAACCTTTATCTTGGTTTACTGTTTTGTATTTATTACACAAGGGTACCATAAAGAGAAAAAACTTCTAATATCAAAGCCAAAACATGCACTCTAGTCCAACCTTTCATATAAAATTTTCACAGGTGGTCGCCTGTGTCCCTTAAACCGCTGTGGAGCGAACTGGGGATGTTTTCTTTAAGTATGTCTTGGGAAAAAACACACATGGATGAAAATAAAAGGAAGAGAAACAAGAGAATTTGATTAATTCACAATGTCATGTGACTATAGAAAATAGAAGCTTTAATTCATGGAAATGTTCATTTTAGCTTTTACTGTTTCTGCTCTTTCCAATAGAATTAAGGACATTCATTTGAAATAATGTTTATTGGGCTATTTGTTTAAAAATGAATGCACTTTGAAAATAATATCTCTATGTTCTACATTAGTTTCTTTTGAATAAATATTGTTATTTGTAATAGGAAGAATGAGGAAAGATCATAACATTTACTTGAAATCTGTTCTTACAGAGAGAAAAGGCTAACCAAAAGAAATGCAGTGGACAATATAAATGAATGATTATGTACCTGATTATTTATCTTAATCCATAGTTTTGAATAAATTTGTTAATTCAAGAACATTTTTATAGAAAAGTTATTTTTCATTCTGTCCAGTGTTTCTCAGTTTAAATTAACTGAACTCACAGTATTTGAAAAATTTATAACTAAATGTGAAAATAAATGTGCAGCATTCCATAAACCTAAGTAAATGATGCATTATTTTCCAAAGCTACTGCACTTAAAAAAAAATATTTTGACCTCTCAAAAAATTATACTTTTATTGATATTTGTACCTGCTAAGAGAACATTATTTTTTTTTACTTTTATTTACAATTTCATACTTTAACTGGATTATTTCCTCCCAGAGAATCATGAGATCATCTTTTTGATGACAGATATGTCCTTTCAACAGAAAAAATATTCTAGTGAACGAGCACATCCTCTTCTTCCTTTTTGGAGGACTGGGTTCTGGTTAAATTACAAGGCACCAGAAAATTGCAGCAAAGTTCTTCAGTCTGTGTAGGACCATTTTTAACAGGATCCTACTTTAGTTTTACTAGCAGAACTATAGACACAGTTACAACCCTTTCTCTGCTGTCTTCCATCACTCTCTCCCACTAGAAACCTTTTTATCACAAAACTAAGAGAAAATCTATGACGATGCAATCTGTTTTATTTGAAATTAGTTGTTACCACCATCAATGCAAGATTCCATCTAATCCTTCTCGTTCCAGTAATTTTGCATTTTAAGGGTCTAGTTAAAGAAAAAGAAAAGAAAAAAGGCCTTTTCCCAACTAATTTTCTATCAATAAACTTCCCAAATCAGGAAGGCCAAGGAAAAGCTGGGTCTTTTGAAGAGACCAGATATACAGCAACCTTATCAAAGAAAAGATCACTTCAGAAAGGAATGAAAGAAAAATCAGTCCCTTTCCATCTTATCATAAAACATTATAAACTTTTTGCAGTACTGGAATAGTCTTGGCAACACCAGGAAAATATATCCTATATAAGCCAGTGATGATGAAAGGAATTGGATCATCTGTAGTATAAGTGGCCTGCAAACCTATGAGGAATGTTTATTAATAAACCTCCGTTAAATGTCCAGGCTCACGACTCAAGAGAAGGTTTAGAAAAGACCGTGCATCCTCTCTATAATGATTGTTTTTTCAGCTTCAGAAATTTATTTACTGACCCGACATTTCAGGTTCTTTCTATACACTGCAGAAGTTCATTTAAAGTTTTTGATATCATATTTTTTTCTCAATATTGTCTCGTGGTATATTGACCTCAAATCCAATTAGTACATAAAAATATGTATTTTAATATTGAACGATAATTAGTGTTATTTTTAATGACTTTGTCACTGGAATCTAATACATAATATTATACAAAGCACAACAAGACACCAACTTTAAAAAACCCTCTGTACTTTTTTTTTCCCACAAATTTCTTCTCTAACTTTTTCCTTTCTGCTGTCAAACTTTATAAAGATAGCTTCATAGACCACACTACTGTCACATATGTTGTCTTTATGCAATGAAATATTCTTTATTCTAGTTTATAATCATATGTATGGTTTTTGACTTGATGACAAAAACCTGCGGTCCAACAGTGGGGAACGGTAATCCTTAGAATTCAAATTGACTTCCTTAAATCAGTAATTTCCTTATAAACTACTTGCATCAAAATATACTTGAGAAAACATGTTATCAATGTGTGAAATGAAAATGCTTTACACTTCTAAATTCTCAAGAGAGAACAGATTTAGTATGTGAAGCAAATCTTGTTTGTTTTCAGAAATGTTGACTCATTAGCTCTCTAGGTGCTCTGCTCAGGCACCCATAAGGCTACATATCAGACAAAAATAAAGATCAGGCAGATTTGGCAGTGTGCAATCATCAGAAACATAATTTCCAAAATACAGGACTTAATATTTTATCTATTTATTTTAATTTTCAGGATGAGAAGACAAGAGTGATCGTTAATGAAAGTGAATGTGATCAATGTATAGATCAATTAGTTAATATAACTGTAAAGAAGAATAATGTTTGAAAGTTGAAGAAACACCAGCCAAAAAAACTTTTCCAAAGTAATTTAAACTATTTATAAGAAATTCAAGGTGGAAAAATATAAGCCAAAACGACCTTTTGAAGGTAATTTAAACTGATTGCTTTCTTATAAAAAATTCAAAGTGGAGAAATATAATTACTGACTATATATTTTATACAAGGTTTTCTAGACAGAGCACGTGGATTTTGGCTAACTTCCAATAAATTGCAGTAATGGTAGTATACTGCCCAGTACTGGAATAGTGTGCATCATAGTTCCCTTCTTGTGATTACCTCAATGGCATGTTACCCAGAACTTAATAAGAGGCGTGGGGGTGTCTTCTACACAAGCAGGAGAAAGTATAAAATTTCAAGAGATAAAGTAAGTGTATAGCTTGACAAAATGTGGCTAGTTTCATTTCCAAGAGTCCTGTGTAATATCAAGCCAGATAGGCTTGTATGCTCCAATACTTCTTGGCAATTATAGTGAAAGCTGATTTGTCTGGCCAAAGTATGCTAGGAAATTACCATCATTTTCTTCAGATTATAGCCTCATGAGTTTGTTAGTCCTGAATTTTCTTAAATTTGAGTTCAGAAGTTGAAAGAGTTTCTCACAGCAGCCAAGTTCCATCACATTTAAGTCAAAGTACTTTTTGCATAATTTAAATTAAAAACCATAAATCAATATTAGTGTACTAAGAAAATGGACACAGAGTCATTACAAAGATTTCTGAAGAACACAAAATGTTTTGAGGATGCACTAGAGGGCCAAATGTCTCCAAATGAATAGGCTACTCTGACAACTCTAATTTGATGTTGGGAAGGCTAACCCAAGCATATGGATTTCCCATGTAAAATATTTTAGAGCTAAAAATGTCGTTTTGAAGATGTTTGAATATTTGATGTTTTTTGAAGTTCTGATCTCTACTGATTGCCAGCAGGAGAAGTAGGGATTTTTGGTTAAGAAGAATTGAAACATATTCATCAGAAAAAGCCTATGGTTTGCCTTGAAGTCTGTTCTCAGGTTTGTCTTTTGGTGTTCATTTGAAGTTCAAATTACTGACAAAATAACCTCATGTTCTTACTCAGCAAAATCTTTTGTCCTAACACAATACTTCCTCTGCTTTACTGTAGTCCCTAAGGTAACTCTTTCACAAGATGCCATAGTATAACCATAAATACCAAGATGCCAAGCATAAATGTATGGTGGTAAATGGATTAACATTAGAGCGTGACCGTTTATTTCCTTTGGGTTTTATTATTATAATGAAAATTTGCCCTGTCATGTAAATTTCCCATATTCTTTGGCATCAAAAAGTTTGGGCTGACAAGATTGTTAAGAGTCTAGGGTCCAAAGGGTCCAAAGATCCAAAGCAAGTTTGACACGAAAGAATGACAAGGAGGACAGATGTCTCTGACCACAAAGAAGTCTTGGAATGCAAGCTGTACTAGCAGAGATATTTCTGGAGCACGGAAGAATCCTCTGTGATGCACAGTTACTATGTTTGGGGCTAAAACCCCTCTATGTCCCATTTTATAGCAGTGAAGAAAAGTGAAGAAAGAAGTGTTCAGATAGCCTGTAACAGTACTCAAAATGTTAGTAGGTGGTATCTGAGACCTTTAACATGCAGCCCATCAAAATAACTTTTCTAGTTATCACATATCCTCAAAATATGAATGTGCCTCCCCTGACCTCTGCGTTCTTTGCTTTCCAAATGCTTTGTGAATTCTATGGAGGCACATGGCATTATTCTTTAAATACTGTGAACGAGGGAATCAAGCACCTGCTAGTGACCCCTAGTCTACGTTTAATGATCTCCATAGGCATAGTTGTGAACATTTTGTTATCTGTGAGAGAGGTCAGAGTTAACTTGCTCACTAGGCCAGATATAAAGACCAAAATATGTTTAGCAAAAAGCCAGGCTTCGTGGTAACAGAATTCTTACCCTAAAAAAAGCACACTAAGATTATATATAACAATAAAGATCTTCACCTTCTTCAGTCTGTCAGCTAGCCTCTGCTTCTCTCTTTCAGGTTAAGTAGAAATCTTTCTCTGGCAACTTAAG
This sequence comes from Cnemophilus loriae, assembly GCA_013397755.1. NCBI lineage: Eukaryota > Metazoa > Chordata > Aves > Passeriformes > Corvidae > Cnemophilus > Cnemophilus loriae. Next base: position 5,116,519 of record VZTF01004373.1, on the reverse strand, counting down.
AAATATCTTCCTGACGTGATTCTGTTGGATAAAATGGTCCTCGCCTTGCCCCTTTCCACCTTTTGTAAGAGAAAAAAAGGTCACAGAACAAATCTAATACTTTTCCTGTGTCTAGCAAGAACGTAGCTTTCTTCCTGGTGCGAACACTTTTGTCCTTGATCTCCACCTGGTTAATATGAGGCACCTTGGACTTTTAGAGAATTATATTTTACCTTTCACATCCACTGCTGGTATTGCATAACCTAGCACACTCCTGAATTTGATCTGCTTACCCATTTCGTTACTAACCCTGCTTATCGGTACAGATGCATTGATAAAACATTTTATTTGACTTCCTGGATTATTTTACTTTGCTCATCAAATGAAGAGAAATCATGAAGCTATAGACACTGAAACCAGGAACAGGATAATAGCTGTTACTTCCTGGTACAACTCTTCCTGTCATAGATTTCTTTGTTGCAGAAAATTGAAGCAGAAAACCCAACACCTAAACCTCAAAATCTGTTTGATAGAAATGGAAAATACTAAAAATGTGCATATAAGGGTTTCAACCTTTTCCTCTACTGGAAAGAACTAGTATGTGATATTAAGTTAACATATTACATATTTAAAACCAAAATAAATAAAATAAAAATCATGCAGCTCATCACCAAGGAATATATAATCTCTGTCCTGGCACTAATTTTTTTTTTAAGTGTTCCTAAAGATCATTACTGCCTACAGTAATTTAAGTCAACAACAGCTGAAAAGGCATTTAATGCTAAAACCCAAGTCCTTAAATGTACAAGAAGCACATTTTCAACAATTTTATGGTAGACCAAAAAATTTTTTTCTCATCTCTGCTTTCTGAATATTCTGCTTCCAGTATTTTGTTTTTCACATCCAGTTTCACAAGGACAAGATCTTAAAGGAAGCATTACAGCCATAACAAAAAGGAAATGGAAGTACAGAAAATGTTTAACGGTAGAATTTTGAGCAAATATGAAGTTTAATTAACAGGAAAAAAAAAAAAGCAAAGCAGCAATTCCTTGTTTCACTTAATAGGTAGCACTGCTATGACACTGTAGCAAAACACTGCACGCTAACAGTCAAGTATTAGGTTGCCAGCCATACATCCTGCTTCATAATAGAAATTCTCCCTATCTCCAAATGCAAGAATAATGAACATGAGAAATACCAAAGGAATTATAGGTTTATTATCATAATTTATAATTAATATATTTTGTTTATCAACAGTGAAAGCTGTTGAAACGAAGAAATCTCAATTTTTATTTTTTTTGTTAGGATACTGAGCATATCCAGAGTAGCCAGACGTATGAAAATTCTCATAACATTTTTGAAACAAATATTAAACTGCAATTCTAATTGGACGATTAATATAAGAATATTTAATTCTGTCTGCCAATTTTACCCAAGTTATGCTCAGAAATATCAGCCTCCAGTCATTATTAGAGATATGGAACTAGAACAGGCTTCTAGTCTGTCCGAGCACGGCACTAGTTAAGTTCTTCTGACTCATTGACTCAAAGATGGTATAGGATTCGAAAGAACTAATTGGAAAAGCCTTTTAAACCACTCGGTCAAGTTAATTTTTACAAAACTGTGTGGACTATTACTCTTTCACTTTAATCTATAATGACAGCGGTTTACTTACATCTTCAAAGCCTATGTTTGCTTTTAGTTTTTTTCCCCCTTTTCAAGGGCTTTCTTCTTTTAAGAGATATGAAGTTATATGAAGTTCTGTCAATGTATCAAACACATTAAATCTATGCAGAAAAATGTGTTTGAGCCTTAGTTCTCTCCAGTCTACATTGTTTATAAGGAAAGACAGCTCATATATTGCTTGTTATTAATATCCAAGAGAGCTGAACAGCAGAGAAGGAAACTTTCCACTCACAGAAAGCTTTTATCTTGACTCAGCTGAAAGTTAATATACCATAGTCTCAGTTAATAGATGATCAAAGACATAACCTAGTGTGAGGATTAAAGAGATCTCTGCTGTGACCATCTTCATATATTCTGCACAGTAAGGTATTAATGCAAGCAAAGATAAGTCCAAAAAGCCAATATTGATTTTAAAAATGAAACCGTCTTTTCATCTAAAGTAGGTGAATATGACAAAATGTCACCATGCACTTGAAAAACAACAATGAAAAGATAACAGCAGGAAATTAATTAGTTTAGAGAAAAAATGAGATTTATTATATCAGGTTTTCATTTAGGAAGCCATTCCTAGTCAGCAAAAGACTTTAATGTATGTTTAACTAGAAACATATTCATAAGTTCCATTAACTTTGATGTGGTATAACACATTCTTAAACTTAAAAGCAGTTATTAATGCCTAATGTTGTTCTCGCTAAACTCAATAGCATTTGCCATGAACTTCAAAAGAAGAATTACACGGCTTGATTCATTCTCATAATTTCCCTTATAAATCTAATGTGTGCCTACTGCTTATGATTAATCTTATTCTGTTGTTATTTTTGTTATTTGAATAGGAAAATAAAGTATTATTGCAATATTTTGCTGTCCTGGTTTACTTCTAGACATTAACTTTCAAAAAATAAGGCCTGACAAGTATATGATCTTGAATACGGAATCCTGGCTTGCTATATGATCCGTATTTTTAAATAAAAGCCTGGAAGATTTTTCACTCTAATAATTATTTCCTCCTTTGTGTGCTTTATAAAAATTCCTGACCACTTTATTCATAAAATGGGAGGAAGAGAGTGGGTCTGAATAAATGAGACTATCAAATGCTTATGTTTTATGTACATATCAAGGACAGAAACTCAAATATGTATATTTTAAGAGAATTACACTCTGGAAATAAGTATTGTAGAGAAATACTGCTGTGTATGGAAAGCAGGGAAGTCAGATTGGAATACCGAGGGGATGCTGCTATGGAGAATTTAACATGAGATAGTTATACTGTGGAGGGCTTTATAAGTAGCACTGATGCTGTGAGCGTTCTTATGTCATGGCAAATGAGACAAGGAGTTAATGAATTCCTCACTGTAAATGTGACATGCTGCTTTTCGTTACTGCAGAAGATGAGCAAATGGACAGACAGTTATTCTGAAGGAACCACTGCACTGGAAATATATACAAATCTTAATCTCCTTTTCAATTACTTGATCTCAAAACCATCTTCCATGTATTTTCTGTCAAAATTTTATATTCTAAAGGGTTTAGGTCTCCCACTCATATTCAGCTGACTAATAAAAGTGTTCTAGAACATGTAGGTCCTCTTAAGTTTTTATTTATGTTTACATCAATTGAATATACATGTGTGTATGGGTGTATATATATGTATACATAATGTAAAATTTTTGTAGGTTATGGGTTATGTTATAACATTATGAAGCATGAGATTAATCAAGTAGGAAAATAAAAGAACAACTGTAGTTGTAGTGGTATTTCTACTCATGAATACATGTGTAATGGGCATTTCAACTTCAACATAAAGTAATGATAGATGTAATACACTAAGCAAATATGCATAACTAATACTAGTTGAATATACCTAAGAACATTGCTACAAAATAGACAACCATATCTAGGCCACCTTTGTTTTTAAAAGCTAGAAGAGGTCAGATTGGTAGTAATAACCTTTTTCTAATTCATCACCCTTTGTTCCTTGAAACTCTCAGTGATGTGGCAAGGTTCCAGAAAAGTGTAAAAGTTGCTAGAATTTTCCCAGGGAAAAGCTATGTGAACAATTCATGTGTATATATTTGAATTCCTTCCCTCATAAGACAGTGCTAGACACTGCCAGGTGAAATCCGTGTACAGAACATGCTTATGTTCTGCACACCAGGCTGCTTACAGTCCTAAAACAGAACACCAGCTGATTTTTCTGCTTTGATTGGAGATATACGGATTAAAATAATGAAGTTTGCGTGTTGGTAAAATTATAATTGATCTGGCCTTTGTTGCACATGTGTTGACTGAGGCTTCCTAGGCTGCTCTTCTAACAGAATTCACACAATTTGGAAACTCCAGTATATGCTATAATTCCATTATATTATCAGGCACATTAAATCTATTATATACTATTTTATCGTTCCAAGGAAAGCTTACAGTTTTACACAGTTACTCTCTTTGACTTGTTTTATAATAAAGATGCATAGGCAGATATCTGTTCCAGATTTAAATGGGACAGCTTAAGAAGAAGGGAGTCCAACTGTTACTGTTGACTTGCAGAAAGTCCAAATATAGTTAAATTTTATATTGAAATGAATGGTGATGATTCACATAATTGGTTACACTGCAGGAAAGTTGCTGATAAAGAAGTCTTCATTTTAAGTTATAACAGTTATTGCTAAAATTATTGTCTCCATCACATCTTGAATTTCAATGGTTATACCTCGACATTTTTTAATCCTCTTGTGTAAGAGTAACAAAACAGACAGGTTCTGTTCCTATAGACATACATGTGCATATGCTGCCTGATTTTTCTCATGAAACTCATGTTCATTATTTCCTACTAATTACACCTCTGGAAAATATTTTTCTGGATAGAAATATCAGCAATGGAAGTCCTGAAATGATTTTTTCATGTAACTTCCTAAGGTAACATATTGATAATTTTTCAGGAGACTTAGTACCTGCATCTATCATATTCTGCTGGTGGAAATATAAAAGCAGTAGGAAGCTTCTCTAGTAAAAGAACTTACTTCAAGCCAAGTTAAAACAGCTATGGTTCTTAATATTTTCCTGCAATATTTCAATGTAGTTTTCATGCTTTGAGTAAAAGTTACAGACTAAAAGATCTCTTTTGTTAATGAGTCTGAGAAAATAGCTGATTAACTAACTACAGCAACAGAAATGTTCTGAGGGCTTTCCCTTTCCTGTGCCATGACCCATACCAAAGCTTATGTAAATGTGATTTACTATGGAAGTCACAAAATAATCAAACTCAAGGCAAGGAAAAGATCTATCTATCATATTCCCTTAAAAACAGTGTTGTCCTACATATTTTTAGTATAGTTCTGGATGCGTGATTCCCATGAGAACAGTGTGTGTACAATTAGAATTTTGGCTCTTCATTTAAGACTCTTTTCTCTAAAAAGTCAAATGAAATTTCCCTTGTTTCCCATTATATAACCTCTATTTTGAGAAAATTGAATAAAAAATTTCTGCCTTATATTAATGATATAATGAAATCATTGGATATTTAATATTTTGTACTGCCTTTACATTTTCTAGGTACTTGCAGTATTTTCAGACTTCTCCATGGATTTTGGACCTGCTTCTCTGTCGGCTTTGGACCCAAGCAAATTAGAAGCAAACCATGATCTCTGCGAATGTTTGCATTTTGTAATCTACTCTCCACTCTGAAAGTGACTGAAAAAATGAAAAGAATGATGCTGAAGTTATCAGAATTTAATGAAGATTGTGTCTGTGTTGTCCTGTTCAGAATTTCTTTTTTATTCCCCTTGTTTTCATCCTCCTTTGCCCTAAAGTATAATTCTGACTAAGTGTGACTGTTTCCTCTTTGTGTATATGAGAACAAAGAAATGTCAGTGTGTGGCTGCACAACAGAAGTACCATAAAATGAAAAAAATCCCCTAAATAGTGTCGTAATAATAAACTAATTATTTGGATTTAAGCAGAATAAAAATACTGCATGACTATGTGCCAATACTGAAATCCTCAAATTATGGGAAATATGGACAATAAAAATCAAAAAATTTGCCTAGGCGAGAGCTTGAGATTTAAACCATGTATTGACCCACTCAAAGCAGGACTAGGAATCCCTAGATGGTTACTAGGAATTTTTAGCTAGTCTTGAATTGAAAATTCTAATTCTAACATTTCAACAACAACCACAGACTATTTAGTTTGGTGTTTACGAGTATTTTCCTAATGTCCAGTCTGAATCTCTTCACAGGAATGTGAAATTGTAATTTCATTTTCTTCCTATTCTGAACAAAAAAGAAAAACAGTTTTTGCTTTCTCTTTGAAGCCTGCTGTCACATCTCTTCCCAGTCTTCTAGACTAATATACCTACAGAAAATTACACAGTAATTTTGCACTTATTTCAGTGATAACTTGGGGAATCTGCCTTTTTCAAACATGATGCAAAAATTGTATAGAATCTCTGAATTTAAAGCCAAGCGTAAGCATAAAAGATACACATTAGGAAACATCCTGGTATTGTGCATGAATTTAAACGAATGCATAAATACGTGTATTACATAAACTGTATGATGATAAATATGGGTGGGGAAAGAGACTGAATAAATAAAAGAAATTTGTTGTTGAAATTAAATGACTGCTCAGTATTAACAGGGTAAAAGGAAGTCCACCTTTTTTGCCATCTGCACACTGATGAATGTTACTGTACCTCTATGTATTTTCACTGCCTATGAAAAGGGTATTTACTTCTTTAACACCACATGTAGTGTCGAACAGAAGTGCAAGTGGGGGACAGGAAGACAAGTAGTACAAGCAGTTATACAAGAATGGCTCAAGGGTTATATCAATAAGTACTTTATTTTCTAGAAAATTAAAGTGCTTTGAATGCTCTCAGTTCTTTTTTTGTTTTTTTTTTTTAATTTTATTTTATGCAGACTTTGGGCTGGTGCTGGACTGGTCTTAGAGCAAACAACTTTTATAGACTGTTATATCTCAGTCCTAAAATTGCAGTACAACTTCCCAAATACTGTGCATCATATTAAACAGGCATTTACCTCCACTTTAAATAACCATACATGTGAGTATCAGTCTTACTGAAAAGCCTCTGCATAATTGTTTGACAGGTTAACTGTTTTCTTTTCTTACTATGATTTGTGGTCAGCTAGTCAAACACCAACTCATTCAGCCCAGTGTTAATCAGGAGGTCCCTGAAGTGAGTTAAATTAACCCTAAATTAACAAGTCCTTTCTTTTTTCTTTTTTCTTTTTTCTTTTTTCTTTTTTCTTTTTTCTTTTTTCTTTTTTCTTTTTTCTTTTTTCTTTTTTCTTTTTTCTTTTTTTTCTTTTTTCTTTTTTTTTCTTTTTTCTTTTTTCTTTTTTCTTTTTCTTTTTTTCTTTTTTCTTTTTCTTTTTTCTTTTTCCTTTTTCCTTTATTCTTTCTTTTTTTTAATAAAATAAAACTTTTTTTAAAATTATGTACCAAAAGGTTTTTTCTAAAAAGTTCTTAAAGCAAAACATTAGAATAGCCAACTTAAAATGCTACAAAATGTACTTCTGATGCAGTAGACAAATTAGGAGCTTAATTTGAAAAATTTAGACTTAAAATGCTTTAAAACACTATTTACTACTTAAGCTTTGCTGTCATATTGCTATTGCAAAATGATATTGCTAAATAATAGGCATTGATATATTTTTTTAAAATACTCTGCTAATATTCAGATGTGAAATCTTGTAATATTAGGAACCAGTAATTTTTCAGATTGAAAATAAAAGAAGGAATCGTTCTGGCACATACTAAGTGTTGACAAATATTGTCACTCTGAAATAGTGATCATAAAATTACTATTCACCTACATAATTTTAGCTGATGTTCAAAAGCCCATACTAAAATCTGGACTTCATCTCTTTTAAACCTTAAATTCAGGCATATTAATGCATATTAAATGAAACATATACTAAATAAAAATTTCTGCTTTAAAGGATTCATTAAGTTGCTAGGAGTTAAATGAATTTGAATAACTAGGAGGTAATTTATCTTGTGAGTTGCAAGAGATATTGAGTCTTTCGACTCTTGTCTAGATTATCAGGGTACATCTGACTACCTCAAAATAATTTGAAAGTCCCCTATATGACTGCAGATGCTGGTCATTTAGAGTAGACTCTGCTGTACTTTCATAAATCTCATTAAAGGAATGTCACTGAAGGATCCATGTAATGATAAAAACACTTCTTGTTTTCTAGACACCTAATAAAGAAATATACTTCCTTGTAATATGAAGTTAAATTTAGTGATGAAAATTAAGTTAGAATTGACTATTGTGTTGCATTATAAACATAATTTCAAGATTATTGCAAGCTCAGGGAGGAGTTATACTGACATGTGACAGATGAGGTGGAAATACAAGTGTGAGAGCCATTGAACACCATGAATTTTTATAATATATCATCATTATGAAAACACCTGTGCTGAAGGACATTGTGCTGATACAGAGAAAATATCTTTTCTGTGGTTGATGGAATTTTCATTTTTCCCTGCAATGGTTAGAAAGGAAGACAATACTGTCTGCTAGATAAAGTATTTGTAGACTACGTTAAAAGCGTTCTACACTGATAAAACATTGCAGATTTTTCTAGCAGAAATGAGGCTGGACAAAATCTTCCCTGTCTTTCAAGTCACTGAACAGAAAAACAGCCACTTCAGCAACTATTTTTGAATGACTCTGCAGTTCTAATCTTCTGCCTGTCTGAGAGATGAAAGGACTGAAGGTATCAAAAAAAAAGTTATTAATGAAGTACACGGGACAAAGTGCATCCCCAGAAAATTTTCAGATGAGACAAAGCTGCTAAGGTTGATAGACCAGATGGTTATGCTGTCATTTGAAAAGACCTCAACAGCCTAGAGACACAGCTACCAGGAAGTCCATTAAGGTTAACAAAGGGAAATTTGAAACCTTGCACCAGGGTACATTGTCCTGCCTGGGTCCAATAAGGATGGACTTATACAAACATGATACGAAATCGGATGTTTTGAGACCTCTGTGTTGAAAAGAAGTCTGTCGAGTTCTCAACTTTCTCCAAAGTACCCTTTACAGAAAGATCACAAACTAAGAAACACGGAAGAAAACTAGAGACAGCTATATAAATAAATATGAACATTCTTCAAAGCTTTTTATAGCTGAGTGTTTGAAACTATTCCTTTTTTGGGTGCTGTACTGATCAAGAAATGACATAGCTTCTTGGATTTTCAAAAACTTGTAGCACAGTTTCTGCAAAAAACACTGTAGTGAAGATTATCTATTGTTCCCACACTGTCTTTGCTACATATGATTATGTGTTAAATTAAAATATTTTCCTTTAGACTAAAAAAGTTGTGCTGTTGCTTCATAGATGGCATTTCCTTTATCAGTCATCAGTAAATATTACACACACCTTACTTTGGACATGTTTGGCAAATAATTTCAAAAAATAATTTCTTTTACAGGGTGTGAAGGTGATAGAGAACACCCTTTCTTGGATATCAGAATTTTACAGATCTGGAACAAAGTACGCCCAGCTATAGTGCAGAAAGAACAGTGAGCCAATTGCTGTTCTATTTTGTATACCTATTATATTTAAATAGCCTTGACTGATGGACTGATCAGGAAAACACCAAAGAGTTACACCTATAAGGACAACAGAACAAAAATCTGCAAACGATTCTATATTTCCACTGATAGTGCATAGTTATGAAGGATGATTATAAAATAAGATGGAGGAGAATTAAAAGACTGTGTAGCTCAGCACTACATGTATATGTTGAAAGGAGGAGGGTAATTGTACACGAGCTCAAACTATTATGTGTACTTATCAAAAATATTAAAGGGTTATAAAGCTCTGCGGTCTAGAATTCAAATGACAAAGATTAACATGGACACAGATGACTGTAAATATCCACAAGAGTCTAGTACTTAATTTGACAGTGACAGACTTTTTACTCTTTCATGCATTGCATAGAGTGACATTAATTCTGTGAATAAGTATGTCACAATTTTGTTTCTTTTTGTCTGAGATATAGTCGTGCCATAATGACAGGTACTTTAATTTTTTTTCTTTTTCATTTAATTTGTTACAAAGAAAGAACTGGTTTTCATGGGCTTTTTATGCTGTTCATTGTCAAAGAATCCAATATTTCTCAAACTTGCCACCGGTTTGTGAGACAGCTGTCTAAAATTATCCCACACTCAAATCAAAGCACAGATGTATTGATGCTATTTCTCAGACAGAATCATGGTCCTAATGTGAGACACCCGGGATGTAATTTTTAAAATACTTAGTTCTTCTGCTGCTCATAGCACAGCTTTCATATTTGCATCATAGGGAAGGGGAAGGGTATGCTTTGTGAATATTTCAGATGTGTTCGGTGTCACATGAGCACTTCCATCAGAGGCAGCAATGAATTCCAGTTTCCTGCCAGGAATCAGTAGGAAAATGAGAAGCTGACCCTGTTCATCTTTTTCAACAGTTTCATAGACCAGAATACACAACTACACCTGGCAAGTCAGCGAGGAGTGTTTGACTCCTTTTGAATCGAGCCTAGGAACCAGGTCTTTCCCAGCTTAGTGCTCTAATGACTACACGTTTGACAAAGGCTAGATTCTGGACTGCAGGAGCCTGGGTCCTGGTTGAACACAGATGTTACTCTTTGAGTCAAAAGTTTGTCCTTCGGTGTGCAGCAGTAGGCTAGATAGCTGGATAGCTGTGGAGTTACCATGGATTTCTGAGTATTCTTCTGATATGTAGAGCTCTATTGATTCATTATGAATTACTATTCTTGGACACTTTCTTCCCGATTTGACTGTTTAGGAGACTAGTTCTCTTTCCTTCACTAGCATAAGACATTGTGCCCCACGACTTGCAAATGCCAGCAGATTCACTCTGTAATTTTGTGTAAGTTTTGAAATCACCATTCTGCTAAATCGGAACCTATTGCTTTAGACAAACACACAAACGAAAAAAAATTACATTTCTTAAAATTCTGGTCAGGGTTGATTTTATTTTTAAAAAAGCAAGCATTGTCAAGCTAACTATATTTGGTGTAATCTCTTTTGCCCAAAGCATGCTGAATGATAGTTCCCTGATTGTGATTTTTACAATTTAAACACCTCATTCACTCAGAATAGGTTTATAGGCATAAGTTAAATTACATTTTTTCCTGTGGCAGAGATCCAGCATATTTTACAACTGATTCACAATAAAAGCTCAGAACACATCTCATCCACATGCCACATTTCACACAGTGTTTACCTCATTAGTGCCAGTGGAGAAAGCCCAAGAGCCGGGGAATTTTCAATATACTATATTTCAATAACTTTACACAAACAGATTTTTAACTAGTATAACATGTAGAATTAATACACGTTGATAGCCAAAATATATCATTAATACGTTCCTAACAGTTTCATCCTAATTATCCTAATGAGCTAACTTCTAGGTAACTGAATTTCCTTGCCATCACACAAGCAACTCTAGCATCACAGATTTATATATCTCTGTAGCATGACAGGCTGATTCTGCTGATAGGAAGAGGGAAGAAAGATTAATCATGTACCAAAATATGTTGACAGAAACATTCCCACTTGGTATGAAGGTTATTTGAAAAAAAGAACTTGTATATCTTGACTGAGTCAACCCTCTTGTTTTCAGTTTGTATTTGCAAAAGTCAAGACCAGTTCTGCTAAACACATGCTCTTCTTCTACTGACTTCAATGTTCAGCATTTTTTCAGGATTAAAATACAAGGTAACAGAATTAAGTATTAAACCCAACATGAAGTTTCCTGCTTTGTTTTTTCTTTCTCTTTTTTTTTTTTTCTTTGTCTGTTTCTAGTTTGGGCTTTCTGCAAGGATTTAAATCTTCTTGACTCTATTATTCAAGTCCTATGTGCATGTGTGTACATATATATATACAGACTTCCCAAATATGCATAGATAAGTCCTTGCTAAATAATAGACTGAAATTGCACTAGCTGAGGAGACCAAGCAAGAATATAAGCCATTCATGATTTAGACGATTATTTAAACAGACATTAAGGCAAAGCTAAAAACAATTTTCGTTGTAAAGGACTGTAATATCTAAAATCATGTTCATATTCTCAAACAAATTTCTCTTTGCAGCTTTTTCAGTCTTTTCAGCTGACTGAAATAAGCATGTGTCTCCAGCTAATTAACAATAACTCCCAGAGAAATGGGACAAAATTGTTAAGGACACAAAGAAATATTGATTTTTTTTTTTTTTGCTTGACATAATTTATTAGTGAAGATATACTGAAAATGTGCCTTATAAGATAATATTTTTAGGATGTTACCTTTTACAGATGATCAAGTTTCCTTAGGTCTGTGATCTCTTTACTGATGAATTTGAAAATATAAAGATTGACCACACAGATGCAAAAAATGTATGGTTTCTTTTTAATTTAAACTGCAAATTATTGCTAACCATATGTCTTTTCTTTTTTCAGGTAACTTGTTTATAATACAGGGAGTCATTTCATAGTGTGCAATAAAAGCGAGTTTGGGTAGCCTCTGGTTTAGATGCTATGTCAGTAAAAAAAGGAAATGGAAAAAAAGATACAATCCTCTGCAGAACAGTGGATTCCAGCCATGGATAAATTAATACAATTGTACAGTCCTCTGAGAAAAACAGAGCAGAGCATTTAGGACTGTTCTACACGAAATCGTACCTGAATAATCACATCTAGTGAACAAAACTGGAAACACATCTCAGAGCTTACAAAGTCATCAGAGAAAAATGTTTCTTTAAGCATTTTTTGTGATAGAGGTGGCTCAGAATTCCTGTGTCTGTTTTAAACCTTTTCATTTCTCATTTTCTAGTTTAAATATTTTCCAAACACCTTTACTTTCCTCATCCTTCCCGTAAGATTTGCAAGGAAATTAGAAACATTTGAATACGACTCCAGTTTGTCAAGCAAGCCTTTGAATTGCCTCTTCAAAGGATAAATTTTCAAATAAGAGATGCTGACTACAGAGAATATTTTGTTTCATCAGATCTATGTTTCATATCAAAATTCAGTGATGGAGAGCAGGAGCAAAAGTTCTCCCATGAGCAAAAACAAGGTATTTTCAGAAAAGTTCATTCTATCTTCTTTAGAAATACTTATTGTACCCACCGTGAAACTCCACAGGTCACTGGGTTGAGTCAAGGTATAAAGTCCTGAATTATGTACATATAAAGAATTGTGCAAAATAAATGCAGAAAGGCTTTTGCTCAATACCTGTCGCAATAAAATATAAAACAGGCACATAATTTGTAGCTCGTATACTGAGTTTTCTATTAACACTAATTCAAGGCTAAATGAATTTAAATAACTCTTTGATGTGTTCTCTGAACTATTCAGTCACTATTTGGCTACAGAATGGCATGATTATTTAAGTTGTATTTAAATAATGAAATTAGCAGCAGCTTATTATATTAGGACCAATTTAAGAGCTTAAATAAGATATCTTCTGTTATAGACTTCTGAAAGGATTTTTTTCAAAGCAGTAATTTTCATAATAATGTACAAAATATTAAAATAACTGTGACTCCTTAGAGAAGGCAGACATCACTTTTATTTCAATTTTTATTGAAATTTATAGAATTAATTTCTAGTGTCACTTAAATATCACTTTTAAGGACATATAAAGTGTTATCATCTTTTTTCAGTGTTTCTCATCAGAACAGCAGCCAAAGAACAGTCATTCAGAGAATTATAAAAAGAAAACAGTTTAGATTAAAAAAAAAAAAATCTTTAAAATGAAACAGATTGTGTGTGCTGTTAAGGGAAGTGCTAAACAGTATTTTCAAAATATATCATGTCTGCAAAGCTCTAAAGATAGCACGTCATATGGATCTGAAGACTTCAGACAATTAATTGCACAAAACTGAGGAACTTTTAGGGGAGAGCTAAAAATGTCATCTATATTCTTGTGAAGTGGTCCTTGCTGTATTAACTGTAGCATTTAATTAAATAAAATTGCTGCTAAAAATCTGACTATATATTTTCTAACAAAGGTTGCAACTTTTTAGAATAAATCAACCCTGAGCAGCTTTCTTCTTTTCTCTTTTTGTTCAGATCTTTCTCTCCCTCTAGCTTATATTGTTAATATATTATACTCTTTTACTTCAAATGTAGGATATTTCAGCAGTCCTTAAAAAGGCAATACAACAAAGAAAATAATGCTTAGAATTTTCCCACAATCCTATCCCAAATAGCATAGATGTGAAAAGAATTCCAGAAAACTTGATAAAAATGGTTCAATTTTTTTTGTCCTCCACCTTATGAAATCTTTCTTCTGTCTAGAAGTAAAAATTATGCCAGTGTTTGCCTTTTGTAGAAGCTATTTTAAGCCCGTAAATTTAACTTACTGCCTTCCTTCTTCCTGATACATTTCTCTGGATACTGAAGCTAAGTCAAAAGGAAATTATCCTCACTTCAGAATTTTCATTGTTACTAACACAGGTGCCATAAAGGCAAAACAACATTAAAAATTAGGAAAACATTTACCATGCCTGCTGCATCTCTAGCATCTTTCTCTTTTTTTGACAGATGGGAGGAGACTTCTGTGGAAGTCCTGCAAAACATTCTATTCCAGTGTCCTAAAAGTACCACCCAAGTGCAGTCACAGAAGTCGCTCCTATCAGTGTTGTTCCATTGAAGATCTGATATTTGGAATTTTTGTAACTACCCATCTCTTTAACATTCCTTGTAGAAACTAATTATGAGTCATGAAAAAAGCTGTCGCAAAAACTGTTTGCATTCGGACTTAAATGGCAACATGATGCTATATACGTTACATTCTGCTTTACATCACTCAGGTCTGTGAGTACCCACTCTCAGTCCTGGAGATGGGAGCAAAAACTTACCTGGTTTGCGAAATTGCGGTCTTCTAGGAGGAGTGCAGCCCGCAAATGATGAAATGTTCTGATCTTTGTGACTCTTTGCACTGCAGGAACATTTATGCATCTAGATGAACAGGGAGAAAGCACAACTCACAGAGAAGGCTAATAAGGAAAGGTAATGATGAAATCAAAATAAAATTAGACTTCAGAACAGTGTTTCTAACCTTGAAATATCTGAAAATCTTAGCCGTGCAAGAAGTTGACACTGATTGACACCTTAGCAAATAAAATGCTAGTAATTCCACTGATAGAAGAAAACGGCATTACTATCACCGTGCAAGGCTTTAAACAATGTCTAGTTTCACACCAGTTACAGTATTTTTTTTCAAAAATGTCATAAAATGCCTATTAAACATGCAAATATTAAAAAAAACCTGCAGAAAATCGTTATTCTAAAACTCAATGTTAATTGTCACAGAAGTCAACTCTACATATTAGAAGATATGAAAGTATTTGAAGGAAGGGCAGGGTGAAATAAAGCAAAGCAATGTGAACATAAATGGTAAAATTTTATCTATAACTTTATGAGAAAATTTGATTCTTATGTGATTGGGGTTTTGCAGAACCAGGAATTAGAGAAGGATTTTGTTATGATCAATAAAACTTCAGAAAGATGTGTATATCAACATCTTATTAAAGTCAAGGATCCTTATGTGGGTTTTGTTGATATCATTACTCTTTGGAGAGTTGTGAGTTAGGTGACAATGCAATCTCACTCTACCAAAGCCCTGCTGCCTTTTCACTGGGACTGATGAATGAAATATTCATGTGCTATAATTGTCTTCTTAGATAAAGTCCAAGAGCATTTCAATAAATCACATAATAAACAAATTATCATGGAATATTTGTGAGCCTTCCATAGAATAGATGTTTGCACAGGAAGCAGAATTGCAGTAAGTTTCCAGTCTGGCAATTGATCGACCTTATTTTTGCTATGTTAATGGTGCAGGTTATAGTTGAAGCTTAATTCTATGTGAGCGTCATTTTAGTATGCAGTATATTATTATTAAAATAAATCAAGTGTTCAACAAATAAAAAGAAATATATAGCTATTAAATAATGAGTTTATAACTGTGTATTAAGCTATTCATTAAAACTGGAGTGTATTACTGCTCCAAACTTTTCTTTTTGTACATTGAATAAAGTAAAAAAAAACAACAAACATATGAATTATAGAAAGAACTCAATCATAATTGGCCTGCTCATTTTTTGAAAGCTGTACAGGCTTGACAGATTTGTTCTCCAGTCCCAACTGCCAACTGCATGGAAAAGTTTTAGCTGTTGGCTTTGCCTCAGGAAAAATAATTTAACAGATAAGTCTGTCTGAAAATTCACACTTTTCAGTTTAACACGGACTGTATATTTTCATTGTCATATAGACAAGATCAAAACAAGATTCAGAAATTTAATGGTTAAAATTTATTTTAAAAGTTATTTTCAAGCAGTTAATGAGAAGGAAGTTCTTAAGGTCTTTGCTAGAGCTCCTGGAATGATTTCAGTATGATTCTTGTTGAAGAGGAATAAACACTGGCATCCAGCTACGTAGACTTAGTATGATTCTTAAGTACAAAAGTACAGTGCGTTTCTGGAAAGTCCTAATTAATTGTAATGAAACAATCAACTCTGTAATTTCCTCACATTTTGCATCTATTTTTCAAACTGAAAACAAGGATTACCTTTCCACTGGGGACCATTTTCTTCTTGAAGTAATCCAACTTCACTGGTATTTGCCCAAATTAGTTTTTATGTAAGGAAAATATAAATTGTAACAACCACATAGGAACATGTACTTAATAATTTCCTAAAAAGATGTTACCCTTTCAAATTTTTTGCATTTTCCTGACATACCTGCACTTGTTATTGCCCTATACTTAACTCTTAGTCATATGAGTACGCCTACTAAGTCGTACAATTTTTTTCAGAAAAAGCAATTTTAGATCACAAAAGCATTCAAGATTATTCTTCCTGAAAAGAGTTAAAATAGAAAAATTTGAAATTAAAAGCCAAGCACTGTGTCTGTGGTTTCATTTCTTCATAATTGTAGCAGATTTTGTATAAGGCCAGTTTCCTTTGCTAAAAACCTCATGGCCTCTATAATGTGCACCTTGAAAAATTTTTCCGTGACATGTATCAACCATTCAGGCTCATGGTGTCTTGTCCCACTGTGTTGTCTCTTCCGGAAACAAATATTCATCTCTTGCCTGCTACATCAATGGCAAAGTAAATATAATAAAAGCTTAGGAAAGGTGGTGGCCATGTCACCAACACAACAAACTACTTTAAAGCAAGTCTTGCATGACTCACACTCAGAGATCTCTTCTAGGCCTTCCAACAAGCTTAAAGCTTAAATTAGGAAACCCACCTGATCATAACTGGCAATGAACAGTGCCAGTGACAGTCCTATGACCATAGGTGCTCAGGCAGCACAGAAGTAATTATAAACATGTGCCTTGGAAATGTATCCAAGTGTGTGTACTGCTGGGGGACCCTGTGTCCTACAATATTTAAAAAACATTTTAAATGTGTTAAAGTCTTACTGCAGCTACAGAGCACACTGAATTGTCTTCACGAAAAAATTTACTTATCTCTAAAATTTACATATCTCCAGGTATCTAAACTTTTTCTGCTAGAGAAGCACTTTGGGGTCAACACCAAGGTTTGCTAAATCGGTAATGCAAGCTTTTTTTCTCTCCATTCTTGGAAGGAATATGGAGTGTTTGTCATCCACCTCCTCCATATTCTTTCTATTCAGCTCTTCAAATTATTCTTACGATACCATTTCTTCCTTTATTCTGAGTCACAGCTAGTGTCCTCACTTTTTTGCTGTTTCACAGAGCATATAGAGAGATGGGATTAGATATTGACAGGCATCGTTAGGCTCCACTATATAGGTGACATTTACCTTTTCTTCAGAATATGAATATAGAACCTGAGTTCAGAAGGATGTGGAACTCTTAGCAGAGCTGCACTTTCTCTGCAAACAGGATCCACAGTAGCAATTTTGGTCAACTCTCTTTTGAAACTGTGCCTTTTTTTTTTATTTTTTTCTCTCTCATATCTTTTTACAAGCCAATAACCTATTGAAGAAAGCACAAAACTGAATACCCATTTAGCTATGACAGTCATGTAAATAAACCAGTACTAAGTCTTTGATAAGTGTTTACATCCACCTGTATTTTGTCACAATATGAAACAACACAGAAAGGAAAATAGCCAATAAATAATTTTTAAATAATAAAATCAAAACATATATTGAATTTAGAAATGTATTTAAACCATAATATTCAAATATTAAAACCAAGAAAATTGTACTAGATCATCAGGATCTTTAATCCAGTGTAATTTCAGTATATTTCAAGAGGACTAGACTTACATACATTTAAAAAAATCTCTATTTCTTTAGTTGAGCACTTTGCATACTAAAATGTCATAATTTTCTTGGTACATGCTCTTTTAAGATGTGAGGATTTGTAATTAAAATCCTACATAAGATGAAGAGATCCACTTCTCAAAGTAAGCCCAAATTTTAAATGACCTTCCTATTTGATAACTATGTGAGGAGCCAAGTGCCAAGTCATGGAAATATTCTTTCAGTAGTAACACACTTTCTTTATTCAGAAGTTGTATCAAAGACTCACTTTTCCGTGGGTGTGCATGTTCTAGACTGATAGGGGTTATACAGTTTGAATTTTACTCTGCTCAATGTATTGTTTTTAGAGATAGTATTATTTTGGTTCCAAGCAAATAGTCTCATTTTAACTGACCAAGAATCAATAATGAAACACAAAGTTCTCTCTTCTTAACTTGGCAATAGTCCAAAGGTTCTTCATCTACGGCCAGAGGGTGCAGCTGGCAGTCGTACAATACGGTAAAGAGTAATGATAGCTTATTTAGCTTTCTGATATTTAGCTTTCTGAAAACACTTCCAAATGTTTGACTATAAAAGTTATCATAGAATCATAGAAGTGTTTGAGCTAGAAGGGTCTTTTTAAAATCATATAGTTCAAATCTCAATTTACTAGTTTTATCTTTGTCAAGAGTAACGTCTTGATTCATGTTACAGCAGCATATATTAATACCAAAACTACATTCTTGCAATTTCACCTAAATAAAATGTAGACACATTCCTTTAGTGCATATCTAGATGAAGATATTTCAGTACAGCATTTGAAAAATTTGAACAAGAAAGGTATTTAGGATTATGTTTTCTTTTTAAACTTCATGAATAGTCCTTGACAGAGATAAAAATTCTGTTTGTATGACTATGGGCCAACACTTACTGTTTGCAACATACTGACCAGGACAGAGAGATGCTTTCTATTTATCTAAACCTTTAGGTTTTTATTCATATGTAAGATGAGGAATAATTTATAAAATAAAAATTATGCATAATTTTTTTTTGCATCATTCATTATTCTAAGGAGATTAAGAACTGTACTAAGATGCAAACCCGACCTCACTTCATTGCATGTTGCTGCTAGGACTCCATAATGACATGAAAAAAATAACTACTGTTATACATACATTTGATGTGTTTTCTTTGGAACACCTATTGCATGCTACAGTATAGTGCAGAAATTAGATTTTTAGAAACAAAATGAAAGACAGCAACAATAAAAAAGTAGTCTTCACGTATAGCTGTCTACTTTCCAAAAGTAGGTAATACAGTAACACAAGTAACGCACAATTCTACCTCATCAGACAACCCCCTCCCTAGCAGCCCAAGGAATGAACTTTGAAGTACTAATAAGCTTTGTGAAGTTAAGAAATCTGTGAGATGACAGACCAAAAGGGATCACAATGAATACCCCTCCTGAGAACACACTGTTTGCATTCATTTCTCATTTAAGACAAAGTAAATGGCTTGATGTCACTCGATGAAATTCAGAAAAATCTAGCTCTTTTTGGCATACTTACTTTAAATAATAACAATTTTTTAAATATCCAAAATCCAATCTCTGTTTCAATTGAAATCTCCAGTATGGAGAAAAAAAAAAAAAATCTATACTTCCTGAACATTCACCACTCATTTGGTACGGTGAGTAGTCAGAGAAAACAACCAGTACACAAAATTCAAGCTTTCTAGAACACACTGTAATAGTAATTTTTGACTCCCTGTACTGCCTCTATCTCCTCACCTGTCACAGACCAACAATCATGGAGCTCCCAAAGTTTCTGGTGAAGGCAGGGATCTCAAGGCATCTATACTCTTTCCTCCTAGGCTAAGTCATACAACCCACATGCTGTCAGGGATGCAAGAATTTTGAAAGTTTGCTAATTGTATTGCTCCATACTGGTGAATCTCACCTAAATTTTGTTGAAATCTCCTTAAAACCTATGAATGTCTACGTGGGACGTTTTTAACACGCTTGACACGGGGAAGAAAACAATTAACAATACAGTTTTGAAGATAACAATGGGCTTGAGCTGGCGTGAACCCAGACATTTCTTCTGGCTATTGGGAATCCCAGTGTTGTTGCAGTGAGCATGTTAGAGAGATCTATAATGGGAATTGTATTGGTCTTATGAGTGAATCATGTCTTGCAATTGCTATATTTTTTGAAGTGTACCTAACATATATATTTGTATTGTATTGTGTTTCCAATGTATTTTGCTAAATTGGAAATCTCTTGTAAAATCGTCTGTCTTCAGATAAGTAAACATGATATGAAATATTGCAACTTCCACACACAAAATATCTAAAATGAGGTGGCCAGAGAGTATTGGACTCTGATAGTGGCATGTACCTACAGGATTCTTTCAGCAGGAAATGCACCTACTAGCTATATCCAACCATTTGAAAACTATACTGGGATATTCCGATATGTATTTGTCATTCCTTGAGCTGCTGTATTAATTAGATGCCTACAGTTCATGACATTGTACTACGATCATGTTATAAATAACACCACTTGATTTTCCTTAAAAAAAAAAGTGGTTAGACTAGCATGTATGTTTAGTGCCTTTACATGGCTTGTTCCCATTAAATGTTTTTCTTCTAAGAGTATACCAAGAAGGTATGTAAAGATCTGCAAATCATCTTATTTTTGTATTTTGAAACTAAGGGAGAAAACTGAGTGCTACACCATAAAGGTACAAATAGAACATGAGAACGATAAATCTTTCAAATTGAGAAATAGTTCCATACTTTTCTTTATTGGAAAGGAAAATTAAAAAAAAAAAAAGGTAAATGAAAGGGGGCACTGATATTAAGGAACACTAACTGGATGCATGCAAATACTGTCAGACGAAGATCACCCTGATAATTTACTTAGTGACGGAGTATTTTATTTTCATATTTTTCTCTCTTTGTACCTTAAATATAAGAAAGCATCAGCAATAATATAATATTTATGCTTGGAATATTTATGTACAGCAGAGGGTGCCAGACAGTATGTAACAACATTTCGTCTGCTAATAATTTCTACAAGTAATGATTTAAAGTGATGGAGAATGGAGGTTAATATAAAAATATTTCTAGTTTGCAAGTATGTTTCCGAAGGAAAACAAACAGAAAATCAAGTCCTCCTTTATATGTTTTAAATTGCTACATTCAACGTCAGAGCACTGTGCTAATGACACCAATGTTGTGGGTTCGATCCCCTCAGTGATCCTTGTCAGTCTCTTCCAACTCAGAATATTCTATGATTTTGTGATCTATTTTTCCAGATGTGTTAAATAAAGCTTTACTTCTTTCTCCATTCTATCCTGTACACTAACTACAGCCATTAGGAGGAATGCTTAATAATCTTACAACAATATTTTTTTCTGTGGAGAAAATACTGGATTCAAGGAGATCTACACTGTTGTTCTAACTGAGACCCTGATCATCTTGTCATTCTTCCTGAGGATTTTTAACTCGCTGTGAGGTCACCGGACTTTTTCAAGTACTTTTCATGGAGATAATGGTATATTGAATGCTTGGAAATATCAATGAGACCTGCTTTATGCAAGTTAAATATTATTACTACCCTTGTATCTTTCTTGTTAGTATTACACCTATATGACCGTGAATTTCTCCATTAAAAGCAAGACTAATCCACTATAAATGACAGCTTCGATACTGAGTTCAAGTCGTGCATGCTGAAAAAACATTATTAGTTAATGTGTCTCAAACGAGATTGATCAATTAGTTGGACTATCACAAACTTTACCCTTGTTTTTGTAGTATTCAATGTGTATTTAAAACATTGGATAACAGCAAAGTTAAGTCCTGCACTTAATTCACATATGATACTAAGCCAATTGGAGAGCAATGTTCTATTCAAATACTTCTTAACAAGTTTATGAAATTGCCATCAAGAAGAAAATTATATTCAGTAAGAAATGCATCCTAATTGCATCCTCCAATCAAAGGAAAAAGAAAAAAGGTCATGGATTCTAAATCTTTATATGCGTGAAGACTAATATATGAGTTTACTTTCAAAATGAAGCTTTGGCAAAAGTACAGTGCAAACCTTCAGCCATAACAAACAGGTGATGTAAGAGAATCGAGAACAGAAAAAGAAAAAAAAAACCCTGTACATCTGATTGGAGTGGTGCATCACAAAATACAGTCTTAAAAAGAAATTACTGCCTTTGAAGCACTGTAAACAAATATTGATCTATGAAACTGCATATGGAATATAACATATCTTCATTCAGAATTATCCATAAGAAAATTTTTAGATTTTACCTTAAAGAATTGGTTTCTAAACCCCAAAGAATGTTCACAAATGGGTAAAAGAAATTATTGTCCTGTTCCAATATCCATCCCTTGTCAATCATAAGAGCTGATGGAACATTTGAAATGCAAATCAATCTTTCTGTTTCCACAAGAAAATGAAAATGAGTAAAATGTTGGGCTTATTTTACTCTGCTCAATATTTAGCATTATTGACTAATATTTTATTGAGACAAATGTTACTCTAAAACTGACACAGCTCCAAAATTGTCTCAGGAACTATTCACTGTAATTATTTAACCTAACTGATTGCCTCCCAGATTCATAGGTTCAAAAAGTTTATTCTGATGATTAGTTTTATTTTTAACTCAAACAATACTATTTTCACTGCATATTGATTCATTGTGTATACTTGCACATAACTAAGTACATTCTTTCATGTGTGAGTGACCTCCAAATATTACATAATTTATGCCAAATATAATTTAAATATTTGTAATAAGAATTTATTTTGAACTGGTATTTTTTTTTCGTATTGCCTCAAAAGTTTATATTTATGTATTATTCATATTGCTAATGCAAATTAATGAGAGCTCCCTGCTATTAAACAAGATGTCATAGGTAAGGGTTTGTGCACATAAGTTTTCATTAAATGGTTAACATAACAATAAACAGGGCTAGTTCTGTGTTATTTATTATACTGGAAATGGTGATATTCCAATAGTGAACTGGAAATTGGTGAAAATTAACATTTTCACTCTCACTTTTTGAATTTACCTATGCCTGCTACAGTGGAAAATGTACATTAAAAAACCTGGAGGCATACTGAAAGTGTGCACATTTTGCTGCATAATTGGCAGGTACAATATCACGTTAACTCGTACCGCATGAATTTTGCACTTGTGAATTAGTTAGATGCTATTTGTCAGTGCACATACTGCTGTGCTACGAGTTACCCAAAGATCAGGGCAAAAGGCAGGGAAAAAACACACTGCCTCTAACGTGTTCTTTTGATTGCCATGCAGTCAAGCAGTCATTACTCGCCCGAAACCTGTTATCCAAAGTTCATTCACACACACGCAGCCATTCTCCCAAATGTTAGGGAAACGTGCTGTCACAGCCAGCTCTAGCTCTTCTATTGATTCACATTCTTTCTCTACGCATTCACCTTTGTAAATTTTTTTTTCTTTTTTTCCTACACTTTAGACAAGTAACAGGCTTAAAGGTAGAGAGGTAGTTCTCATAGCACATGCTGAAATGTGCACATGCTTGTAGCAAAGTGTGAAACAAAAGGATTCAAGCCGGAGAGTTTTGCAGAAAGTTATTTCTTCTTTAGGTGACGAATACTCCTGGCCACCATTATAGTACTAACAAGAACTGCATATATGTACCAATGAGGCTCAAATGAACTGAAAGACGCAAGGAAATAAAAACCAAAAAATCTATACTGCTTTTTGTTTCTCGTGATTTTAAAAATAATTGGTAGGCATAACAGTTAGAATTCTAGACTTGCCAGGTTTGCTAGAGTTATCCGAGACCTGAAAGAGAGCTTTATAAACAGGTCTGTTCCTTCACTGAAAACATCAAGAAAAGAAAATGACAAGAAACTCAAAGTTTTATCCAAAAAATCCAGGGAGTTAAGTTTCAAAATGTTAGCATGTTGGCTATTCCAGCTGCAAGAGAAGCTTGAGATCAGAAGCAAGCATTCAAGGAGATAAGCACAGCATCCTGGTTCCCCGGCACGTACACAAAGAGGGTATCTACGTATGGGAGCGGTATTTTAACACTTAAGTACAATTCCTTTCTGACATGTAAGGATATCCTAAGACTCTGGATAAATCCCTTAAGGGAGGATTTAAGGAAGGTTTTATTTTTTGGATGGAGAGAAAGACGTTAAATTATACAAATGTATTAGAAATTTATGTGATGAAATAATGCAAAAAACCCAGGATGTGAAGTTACATAGTCTATTCTTAGTTATCAGACTGAAGTTAACACAGGTTTTTGGAATGCTTTTGATGAAAACATATTCTTCATTCTTTGCTAAGTTCTACAAATAGAAAGACCTGAAAAATAATGAAGACGTATATTGAAATGATGAAAGCTGCAGTGTGAAAATAATTTCCTACAATGAAAGAACTAGTACCAACTAAACTCATCATTATCCTTCACACAATAGTGTGAATTGAATACTATGCCCTGGCAGTAATGATAGATTTGTTGCTACTTTAGTGAGCATTTTATCTGAGAGAATTTGCCTTCCTAAATCACCAAGCAGAAGTGTTGCTCAGCCTTCCAGTTCCTTCCAGACTGATATTATTTAGCAAATAACTGGACTCACACGCGTGTCCAGGCATAATGACTGAAGTAATTTTGGAAATCAACAAGCTGAAGAGAGGAAAATGTCATTTAAAAAAAATAAATAAATTACTTGTTATTATTCTTATGTAGGTAGGCACTGGAGGAGAGGTGAGTTCAAACTAAAACTTCAGACACAATATCAAATATGTACCCAAATTTCTTCCAGTTACAGTAGCAGCTGAGCCAAAGATTTTGTGTTTGAGCCATCTTTATACAAAGAAAATAAATTAACAGTAATCTTTGGATTTGAATGCTTTATTGGCAAATTTTGTTCCTCCATCTTGTACAGCCCCCTTACAACTATGAGTTGTGAACAGGCTGGTTGAAAGGAACAGAAATGCCCGTCTACTCATGCACTGGGCTGAGAACACCAGTTTCTGAGGAAGGGATATTTGGTGGTTATGGCAGCTAAGGTTTTGAAAGGTCCTGTTTAAAAATTATGTCTGGAGACTTAAGCATTACCCATCAAAAAGAGCACATTTAAAGGTAATTCCCCTGACATTAGAAAATGTATATCAAGAAACTCTATTGTAAAGCTTTTCTATACTTCATCTGAAATCTAAAATCCCTTGTATAGGTTAGGGAGGAAAAATGCTCCTTTTCTACAAAGTTTTGTCAGCTTCAAGCTTTAAACTGAACAGTCCCAATATCTTTTCTGACCTTTGCTGAAGCTATGAAAGAGGTAAAGCTAATTATTTAGAATATAAGTTAACATTACTCGTAAGATTTGGTAGGGATTTCTTCTGTTTTGGATACAAATTAGATAAAAACTGCCTCTCTCCACCCAACTACTTGTTTGAGAAGCATATATAAGAATTATTTTCTGTGGAAAAGATCTCTGGCAATTCATATTTTTGTTTGATTTCATTTCAGTGCAGAACATCATGATTTCTGGACTCAAATCAACACAGGATGCTCAAACTCAGATAACAGAAAAAAAGGAAGTGTTAATGGTTTTTGTTTTAAACCTAGTGACATGGTACATGGTACTAGATTTGGTCTGTGCCACTGTACCCAAGCAGTCCAGAAAAAATATTTCTCATGACAGCTGAAGAAAGCCACTTAATTAATTCTAAATCTATGCTTAAAATATGAACAATTTGAGACAGTCAGTTACAACTTGCACTGAACAATTTTGACAAGGCAGAATAATAACTAGTATTTCTAAAATCAAATATGCCTGCATACCATTGTAATATATATCATGCAAGATTTTCTTATTTTTGAAATATAAAAGATATATTTGACTGTATTTGTGAGCCTATAAAAAGTTTTCATGATGAAATAGTAACCTTAATAGACAGCAGTAAATGACATAAGTACTGGGCTTTCTTCAAAATTTCCTTCTAAAGAAGCAAAACGTCAGATTAATTCAATGATTCTGCTAGTGATTAATTATTTAGAAATGTTTGCAAAGAAAAAAATGTTTGCTTTCGAGAGTCAAATCTTTGAGTAACACATTAGAATATGGCACGGAAATAGTCTAACCTCTTGTGGAGTCAAAAGTGAAGGTATAGTCAGTAAGAAGAGTCACAAGTAGAGACATTATGTAATGAATACCATTATCAATTTACAGATAAGATGCAAACTTTTTTCCAGCTCCTTTATGGAATTTATATTGTTTCCAATTTTAAATAACATTGAATGATATGTTTCCTACTTACAGCATAAATATAATTTGTTGTTCGTAAACAGAGGTAATAATGTGTGAATGAAAAAAATATTTGTGTATGCTGTGTTGTTTTATTCCTCAGTCAATAACAGGACATCAACTACTGTGTCCTCAATAGATTTAGATCTTCTAAACAGTGCTGAAAATTAAATTAGTAATCACTGACTACACACAACACACTGGTTTTATCTAGTTTTAAGGAATGATTAAGCTATTTAGTGTAATAACATGGCTCATTTAAATTATGCAGCTCTATATATTTTAGAAAGTAGCTGGAAAATGTTTCTTCAGATTAAATAGTCATATTACATAAATATATATGCCAGATACAGTAATAAGACTCCAAAATATGAGTGTTTAAGTGTTAAGTAGCAATGTATTAATCCTTGATATGAGATCTGAATTTAGAGTCTCCAGATAATAGAAAATCTATTGGACTGAAATGATTGTTAAGAAATTTCACATTGTTCAAGCTCTGAGAAACACGAAAGTTAAAAATCTTTAACTCAAATTTAAGAATTCTTTCTTTTTATAATACTAGATGGTATTTACAATTAGGAAAAAAGTGTTGCTAATGTTTTCCTTTTGAGAGTGCACAGTTGTCAAATTATCAGTGTCCCTCACAGTGAGATAATTGTGAGCAGCAAAAATCCTGCTGACTTACACTAAACTATTCTGTGTTCTGTGTTAACAAATACTGAAACTGTACTGCATCTCCTGGGTGGAAGATCATTACATTTCAGTGCTATCTTCCATTTTTTAATCTCCTTTACTCAGGAATATGTGATGAATCAACTGTTCAGATTTAGGTTCTGTTATTCAAGTATAAGGCATAACTGGATGTGATGACCCTGATGCATTTGCCATTTGTTCATTCATATTTGTTGCCTAAGCCAGTGGCAGATCTGTTTTCCATTTGGGTCTGTTTTCACACAATTTCTTTTATCAATTTCACAGCTGGTCTGGCTGAGGAACCAGGTCAAACATCTTGTCAAAGCTTGCATCCTCTATGGCTCAGTTAGGATTATAATTTGCACTGGGTAACTGGTTCCTCTGTGTTTTGCACTAAATGTTAGATAATGGGCACACAGATATTTTGAGATGCCTGAATATACTTATGGATTGTAACAGGAGAGTTTGGTACTAATTACTTTGCTACTATTTTACATTACGTTACTTTGTGTCTTGTCTAACTCCATTTCTACTGAGCCCTAATTTGTGCGTACATGTATTTTTCACAATGGAGTCATATTAAAATTGAATGCAGTCACATTAAAAAATGTGGATCTAAATACAGAGATTGTATAAGTCATCTTCATTCATCCTTTGCACGATCTGAGTTTTGAAAGGGTAAAAACTGGATATTTACACAAGAATAAATGTCTCCCTACTCATCTCAGGAATAGCAATATCCTTACTGATGTTCAGCTATCTCTGTCCTTAATTTCTGATGCTTCAATAAATCCCTTATTCTGTAGGAAAAAAAAATGAAGGCAGTCAGCAACTTAAACCCCAAAATAGCTGAAGGAAGTATCCTTGACTTTTTGTTTTTTATATTCAGTTTATCTTTTCATGATCACTTTCTGAAAGTCTTCAGTTGTCCAGAGTTCACTGAGTATACATTTGCCTTGATTGCTTGAGTATTTGCTGAAAGTAAATTTTAAAGTGAGCATCTGATTATCAAATTTTTAGTTTGCCTTCATGCTGGGTTGGTTAGCTACTATGAATCATATTATATCTGGATTTTGATTGCCTGGCATACATCGCTAACACCTATTATAATCAAACACAGTTGGAAATTCAAAGTGAAATGCTTAAGTTAGTCAAATACACGTGCTACTGCACCAAAGTTAGAGCACAAACTGATTGTAATATTCATAATTCACAATTAAAATGACAGACTAAGAATTATTTGCTAAAGGAATTACTGAATCACTCTGAATAATGAATAAATTTGAGAAATGAATCACTCTCAAAGAGAGAAAGGCAAAATTCATCAAATTATTTGTTCTGAATTTGATTTGATTTTCAATATTAAAACATCATGATAATGATATAGTTAAATCAAATAAAAGGTAAAGAATTGGCTATATGCTATGAAGATAGTACTCAGAATACTCTAAAGGGCAAGAGCAGAAGGCAGAGACTGACAGGAGAACTAGAGAAAATCATAAACATTCCTTGCTCTGAGCTACAATTTAGAAGTTTTAGTAATTATCCCTTGTACTCACTTTTTTGTGGGGGATGGACAACAGTTTCTAGTCTTGTATACTTCCCAGAAGTTTTTATCTGATATGTAATTGGCTAGAAATACATGCATTATGCACTTTTATTTGAGACCCTACAATAAGTGTGTAAAGATTCCTTTCCCAGAATTGTCTGTCATAGAGTACACACTGAAAGCACAATAACACTGTTACTAACTACTTATCTCTTGCAATACGCTACGTTGCAGCCCTCCAGTACCTAAAGGGAGGCTACAAGAGAGCTGGAGAGGGACTGTTTGCAAGGACCTGTGGTGACAGGACAAGGGGTGGCTGTAAACTGAAAGGGAATAGATTTAGATTAGATACTAGGAAGAAATTCTTTGCTTTGAGGGTAGTGGAACAGGTTGCCCAGAGAAGTTGTGGATGCCCCATACCTGGAAATGTTCAAAACCAGGTTGGATGGGGCTTCGAGCAATTTGGACTAGGGCACGTATCCCTAGCAGAGTGTTGTAACTAGATGATTCTCACCGTCCCTTACAACCCAAACCATTAAAATATGTTTGAAAAGTACCTAGTGGAAGACAAGAGATTAATTATGCATTGTATCATCCTCTATAAACTTTACTCTCCAGCAGGCCCTAAGTTAGACTCATTCACTCCACTGCCTAATACTTGCCCACAAATCACTACTGAACTAAAAAACTGTAACTTTGCCATTGCTATCTTCAACAGAACTAGCTTAATTTTATGATGGAACATCTGAACAACTGGCAGCTTGGCCAGAATCCATAGAGAGCCATGGCTCTGTCAAGTTTATGGATAGAGCCAGAAGGGGTGGAGGGGGAAAATCAGAACGTGAATCAACTAATTTTAAGCTGACAACATGATGGCTAACCAAAACCATAATGCTTTAAAGAAACCCATGCCCATTCAACTGAGCCTACAGAGATGATAACCTCATCATCAATAAAAATGATGTGCATCATCCTGTAGAGTTATTCAATCCACAGTTCCAGGAGGTCGTCTTTGTTATAGAGTATGAAAGATACGGGAATCCTTTCCTAGGACATTAGGTTTTATGGAGCAACACCAGCACATTTGCAAGTATTTGGTATGAAAATGGCACTCCTTCAAACACATCAGGGAGCACATTCAGCACAACACACTGAGATTTAGCTGTCTGATTCTTATTAACGTTAATAGGAGTTGCATGACTGCATCCCAGTGGACTTAGTTAAATTGCTGCCCCTTCCAGTTCACATCCACACATCACGTGCCAGTGCAGTGCATTCTGACTACTGGACTAGTTTGTCACAGATGGTACAATACCAGGAGTTTACACTGTATTAAATGACTGAATTGTGCTAGAGATCTCATGGAATTGAAACTTTCAAAGGGGCTTTGAGAAACATAAGCCAAGGATAATGCAATGTAAGAGAGACATCCCCAATAAATGTGGAGTGGCGTACTTTCAAGAAAAGTCTTTATTTGGGGCAGTGATTGTAAATGGTACCTTGGCCACTGTCTAGAGCAATAGGCTGAGGCTAGGATGATCTGCCCTAATGCTGTGCCACTTTGGATAAATCATTTCACTTTCTCTGTTCTGGTTTCAGTAGTAGTGAAAGAGAAATAGCTGAACTCACCTCTTCATCATATTGGTTATCAGAAAACTATATAAAATAAGTGTTATTTATCTCTAGCTCAACAGAATGTTCGTGTTCACTGACGTGATAGCCTAAGATCAAAAAATCAGATATATTTAATGTCAAATACACAGAATCATTGCTCAGCTATATATAGAAATCAAACTTCTCTTAAATCAAATCCATATACAGTGGACACAGAGTTAGGTTTAAAAAGATAGTCAAAACAAACAGTGTGAGCCAGGTATGTTTCTGATTAGTGAAGAGAACAGAACATTGCCCAGGAGTTTTTATGTGATGCTATAAATCTGCTATAGAAAAACTTCATCGATTGACTAGCACTTTGACCTATCAGCTTTCATTGTTCCCCTTTTGTTAAATTACTTCCACTTCTAACCTAATTTTCACAGATTTTTAACTGCTTCTGAAACTGCATGGATAGCCATAGCTATTGCTTACCTAGGTATTTACAATAATGAGGCAACTATACCCAAATTATTCCTAGCAAGTCATATGATCTCCAAATGCTTTCTTTTCTTTTTTTTTTTTCCAAAACCTGGATAGATTCAGAAATGTAGTATTGTATCTGATGTGATGTTATTGATTCTTAGAGGGACAGAACTAGGTTTGTGTGATTTAGGCTATAAAAGTTCATCAAAGTATACAGCATTACAAAGCAAGCTTGAAAAAAAACCTGTAAGCTTTGAGCATTGGATACTCCTGCGGAATCCATGACCTTAAATTTAGTCCTTAGGGTCTGGATGCAACTTATGAGTCAGGCTATGTGGTCAGACAGGACTTACCAGCATCTTTCTTATGAGTATGGAACTGTCTAGCCACTAATAATGACACACTTGAAAGAGATATGCTGGCCTCATGTACATAACATGCATTGTGTTATATTTTTGCCTCTACCAACTTGCTGTCCAGAACTGACTGATAAACTTTAGCAGTTATGAACTGTTTTTTAAGGAAAGAAGAATTTATTCCTATTCAAGTGTAGAGAAAGCCTCTCTTTCTCATATATCCCTGACTTCCCCACATGCACTTGTTCATTAGTTCTATGGCAAGAGTTATGGTCCAACATGTGGTTGATCTGTATTCAATTTCTTCTACTAAACAGGTTCACAGCCTCCTTCAGAACATTACTTTTAGATAGGGTTTGTAGGCAAAGCAGCTTTTTCTTCCACTTGCATTCTACTTGTATTCGTTTTATCTTGTGTTCATTCCCAAAACACTCATCAGCTGAAGCCTTACATGTTCGTGTGAGTAAAACAATAGCTAATTTTCTCATCAAACTTGGGCATAATTCAAACTAAAACTACTCAGCTCAGCAATGTCATTTCAAGACTGAAATGATTCTTGCTTCTTGTGAAAAGAGAACATTAGACTACCAGAGAATCATAAATTTGAAAAGTAGCACTGAATTACACTTTATATTCAGTTGCCTACAGTCCACTTTCTATTTTTATTCTTATTTTTATCTGTTATTATCAGAGTAAGGTCTCATTAGGATAGTTAGGATATGCTTAACCTCCCCTCTTTCTACTTGAAAACTCATTGCAAGGAAATGTAATTTATTGTAATACACTTGATATTTAGTATCAAGTTTGGCGCATCATGTCTGTCCTTTAATTGCATGTGGAATATGCTTTACGAAGCAAATGAAACACCTTGAAAAGGTGCTATCTTTACAGTAATCTACCCATCACAGCCACCTCAATACAGTAAAATGTGTTAAAATAAATTTTGCAAATTCTTAAATATATATGCAGACCTCCTACTGTCCCACTAACCCAAAAAACCAGTGAAGATTATTTGAACTAAAAACCTCTCATACTAACTCATGTGCCCATGAAACATGTACTCGCATTGTTAGACCTAAACTGTGAATTCTCAAACGGATGGATAAAAAGAGTATCAAAATACCTCTTCTATTACATTTGAATGAAAACTCTGAATACCAGTTCTGTAAGAGATTATGTTGGGAAATAGCAAAGTATTTTGGCTCTGAGCCTGTATATATCATGCTCTGATGTCTGTATAGAATTTTCCCACCTCAATCTCCACCCATTTTAAAGATCTGATTACATTTTGAAGCAGCATCTTCATTTAAGGTCAAGAAAAAATCTCTAACATGTTAATCAAAGTGAATACTTATGGTCATATCTCAATTCTGACATTTAAAAGAAACTTCATGCAAATGAGATATGTGACTGAATTGCTAGAGAAGGCTATCAAATACTGAATACAGAAACAAAATGAAATTCATTATATTGACTGAAGTCCTTCATGTCCATCCTCTAAAGTGAAAATTAGACTTAGATTTGTAAACTTTGAAGCTTAGGAACCCTTGGGTATGTGTTCCTTAGTGCCTCCTGATGTCTATACTACATAAAAATTAAAAGTATAACATTAAACAAAATTTCCTGCTGTTGAATTTTCTGTGCTTGTAGACTCAGAAGTGAAAGGTTGACAAGTGGAACAAATTTCTCTGATAACCCTGAAGATTGCCTTTTAAAACAAAAAAATCTACATTATTTTATGATGGGTTCCTTTTTAATATTTGGCTCTACTACTTTCCTCTAATCTGATTTTATTAAAAAGTAATATATTCTTTAATTCACAAGCCACCTCTTCCAATAAATACTTAATCAAATATGAAAGGTAACTTTCTTATTTCAGGAGTGAATATGTACTGAAAATGAAAAATTATTTGTAATAGTCAAAAAAGGGCAACATTAGTGAAGAGGTGTAGTGCTATACACGGATTAAATAACTTTACATTGTTGAGGAATACACACAGTGCAGGTAGCTCAGTGTTCAGCTGCAGCGAGGGCTGCAGATTGAGCTGTGGATGGTGGGAGCTGGAGGCAAGAGTCCACGAACTGGTACCAACCCAGTATATAACCGAGGGCCTGGGGACCCAGCCAGCTGACCAGACACTGAGAGACACAGCAGGAGCCAGGACCCTGTACAAGTTAGCAGCAGTAGTCAATTAGCTACACTAGATGTTTGGCAATATTTAGTCTTATTTGCAAACAACAGAAAATACAAATGCAAATAACATTAGTTGCTTAAGAGCATTTACTATAAAAATATTTTTCTATTTCTTAGAGGTATCATAGCTTTTAAATATAAGCCTTTTACTCCTTCAGGAGTACAAAATATTATTAACAATACGGTTGTGATGGTTGGAATTAGAGCCAGTACACAAAGAGAAGCTGACAGAAGTTGTGAACCTGTAGGGCTGTCAGTGTTCTAACTTAAATGTTAACTCTCTCTTCAAAATACACTCACAGATATTATACACAATTGGAGATTGTGAATGTGTATACACTGGATTTCAGCCTAATCAAATGATATACATTTATTAGTTGTTGTTGAACCAAAGGAATTAACTTGTGTTAAGATACATGAAAAAAGGACTCTGTTGTAAAATCAAGAAAACCTATTTACCAGTAGATTTACACTTAAATCTCAACACAAAATATATTAACATGAGTAGGATGAGAGGAAGTTAACAAAGAAGATTTTGTAAAGACATTGCATTGGACACATAAGAAATAGGAAAATCATCAAAAAAATAACCCCAGTATTATTAATAATAGATCTTTCCAGTAAAGCAAGCAAAAAATATTTTTTATTATATCAAAAAATTTAAAGTAGTCTATTTTTTCCACTATTACAGAGTTTAAGAGAAAATAAATGCTATTATATTCCTAATTTTAAAATAAAAAAGATTTTCAGAAGGCAAAAACTAAAGTCCATCACTAAAAAAAAAAGGGAATATTTCCAGAAATCACTAATCTTCTTTTTCTGGATGAATCTGATTTGCTCATCTGTAAATTTACTTCCTATAAATTTATAAGTTCATTAAAGATGACTAGCAAATTCCAAGTGTGATCATAAATTTTTCCATTCTTTTCAGAGAAAAAAGCAACAGATAAAGCCTGTCTTTATCTCACCCCGTAAGTTTTTTGCATTTTCACCCTTTCAATTATCGCCTCCATTCCCCTGGCAGAGTGGCTGTGTTGTGTTTAGTTGCCAGCTGAAGTTAAACTGGAACACCAGAAAAATTCTGAATTTGTGAGTTATATATGATTACTTTTTTTTATACAAATGGCAATAACAAGACATATTAGCAATAGTCAGAAATATTAATAGCTTTCAAAATAGTAAGAGGAAGGTCAGATCTGGTTCTATTGAATGGCGAAATCCTCATTTGATATTACTTAAAAAAATTAACGTAAGCCTGTAAGAAAGCAAACAATAATGAGTCAGATCACAGGTAATTAAACTGTACTATCCATGCACACAGCTAGCTAAGAAAATGACATGTTGGGATATTTTATAGTTCCAATTTTTATAGTTAAATGTGGAATCCATACGTTTTAATATGTAAACAACAGTTTCATATAAACAACTGATGAATCAAAAATTATTTTATTCACTAGATCCATACAAGAAGAAACATGAAGTAAATGGCTTTCCAAAAAGACCTGGCTGCAGCCGCACAGGTTTATAGAGTCTAGCAAAGTGATTGTTTAAAAAAATGTGAAGTACGTTGGGAGTCAACTGTTACTCAAGAAGGTAAGATTTGGTAGAAAGAGCATCATGTTTGAAACATTCTTACTTTCATATTTCTTTCCTCTCTGCAAAATAAAATGATATTTCATTTGAGCAGCACATCTGATATAAGTACAATTTTACACCAATGATTAACAGCCTTGCTGCCTTAGGAACCAGATGGACTTTTCTGAATTGCTACAGGAGACGTATGATATTCACCTCAAGCTTATTCCAAGATAATTAGAGGAACTTACACCTGGTTCAACTGATTCATAGAATCATCATAGAAACATAGAATGGCTTGGGCTGAAGGAGACCCCAAAGAACATCTAGTTCCAACCCCCCTGCCATGGTCAGGGATATCTTCCATTCGACCAGGATGCTCAAAGCCTCATCCAGCTTGGCCACAGCTTCTCTGGGCAACATGCTCCCTGAGGCCTTCTCTTCTTCAGGCTAAGCAATCCCAATTCTCTTAGCAGTCCTTCATAGCAGAGGTGCTCCATCCCTCTATAATCATCTTCATGGCCCTCCTCTGGACTGACTCCAACAGGTTGTTGTCCTTCCTGTGCTGAGCACCCCGGAGCTGGATGCAGCAGTCCAGATGGGATCAGAAAAGTGGGGCAGAATCGTCTCCCTTGCCCTGCTGGCCACACCTCTTTTGATGCAGCCCAGGACACGATTGTTTTTCTGGGCTACAAGCACACGTCGCCTGCTCACATCCATTGCCTTCTCATCCACCAGCACCCCCAAGTCCTTCTCAGTAGGGCTGCTCTTGATCTGTTCATCCCCTAGTCTGTGTTGTCCCAACCCAGGTGCAGCACCTTGCACTTGGCCTTGTTAAACTTCATGAGGTTGCCAAGGGCCCACTTCTCGAGCTTGTCCAGGTCTCTCCGGATAACATCCTGTCCTTCAGGAGTGTCAACCACACCACTGCAAACACAAAGAATAACACTTTCTGTCTAGAAGATCTTTTTCAGTACTAGGTAGCAGCTGTCCTTCACGATTTAAAATTAAAAAAAAAAAAAAAAAAAAGAGAGACTTTATTAGATTTAATTAGTTGTGCACCATTGCTACTGTCATGTCATAATACAATTTTTGACAATTTACTCTATGACATGTCACTGGAAGTACACCATCAGCTAGATCAAATGCCCTGCACACAAAAATAAAGTCAAAATTGCGTTACAAAATTCTTTAAAATTTTAAGACAAAGCATTCTAGAGAGCAAAAAGGGATGATAAAAAGACAAATAATTTCTGCACAAGTTTCCAAAAAAAGTATAAAATTTTAAATCTTGAAGAGTTTCATGAAAACAGAATTTTTAATTAGGAAAAATCCCTAGCTTTCTGACACAAAAAAATCAAACTACTCCATTGAGAACCACTTTAGGATTGACTCTGAAATCAACAGAGTACATGTTGTTTTACACACAAGGTAACACACATTAATTAGCTGATGTAATATTATGACTAACAGATGGGATGCATAAAACAGTGCCAACAGCACTTCAGCAGTTCTTATTTAATACATTCCCCTTTAGGAAAGTTATGAAGATTCAAGGATAATGTCACTGTCTTTTCCTTTTGTGTCTTCTAATGCCCTGCTTTGATACTGATGTTTAACTGCGAGAATGGTGTTATTCAGGACATTGCCTTCATTTGCTCAGTCTAGTTGGTCAATTATGCCTGCAGTATAAAAATATTGGTTACCGAGAGCAAAAAAACACATTTTAATATAATACTCTAATTTAAATTTATATCTTCCTAATAAGATTACTTTCCTCTTCATATCAAATATAAATGTTTGTATAGACTTCAAATGCAGAACAGAGTCTTAAGTGTGAATCTTTAATAGATTGTGTTTAGTCTACCACCCCTTTAAAAAGTTTCTGATATTTTTTAAACAAAAAATGTCATGATTTTACTGGCAGCTATTGCTGCATTACAGATGGTCAAGGATATATGTGGTTAAGACAGAATGAAGTGAATTAACAGAAACTGACTAAAAGCTGTAAGTATGTACTTTTCTCAAAAGCTTTAGATAAAAAGTAAGCTCCATGGATGATTTCCAAACATGTTTATTGCATTAAAATATTTAGTAGAATAGTTAATGCAAACATTTGAATTTTAGAAAAGCAGAACTCTGAAAAACGCCTGCAAAAACCTTGCGAACGATGATCTCACCTATTGACTACTAGGAAAATCAAACATATAAAATAAAACCTGGAGGTAGAGATCAGACTTCTCCTTCCAAACTGCACCCACCAACTAAATGCATTTTTTCCTGGGCTGCATGTTCCAGCCGCAGTGGGCGAACTGACCAAGCGGGATCAATGGAGTGCTCCTATCCTTGCTTTTTGCTATCTGGAAAAGCATGACAGCATCACCAACCTCTTGCATCCAAACTACAGAATAAGCTGCTTGAATTACTACTACGATGCATGCAGCCTTGCTATCAGCAAGGAGGACACTGTTTATGCAAGTCTTTATATTCTAAAGGAAGAATTTTTATTAGTTCCCTTGCTTCAATATTAATATTGATACTTTAAATTACACAGAGTTAAAACGATACAAACAAGAACCGTCTAGTATCTACTCCTTCCTCTGGTGATTTCCTTTAGCCCTCCACTGCCCCACTGGGTTTTTTAAGGTAAATGACCAGTCTAGGGAGAAGAGTGTATAGCTAGTCATCAGCATCCTGGATCCACAAGATTATGTCATGAAAGATGGAACTATCTTTATTGCTCCCACATAGAATGTTTTATGCATGTTTACCTTTGTTTCAAGAACCTAATCAGGTTTAGGTTTGAGCTGGGCATTTATAACAGCTGCGGATTTGCAAAACAACCAAGACATCTAGACATCCAGAAGTCTCGTTTCAAACAAGGGTGAGTACATTTTCAGCATGTCCAGCAATTTTCTAGTTTTTGCTATCTCTTAGATACTGTTTTAGACAAATTTGCTCCCGTTGAATCTACTCACAAAGAGGTTCCTGTTCAAGATACAAGTGTTAGATTTTGTAGAAATATGTTTACCTCACCCTGCAATTGAATCACAAGTCATAATCAATTGTAAAGATTGCCTCAGAATTATTTTTTTATTGGTATGAACTTGTACTGTATTCATTTCCCTGCATTACTGCAATTAATTCACAACTATCATTGTTCTATAAAAAGTCTGCATTTTTACTCTTATGCTCCTTTAACATGACAAAACAACGCTGATTAAAAGTTTTATGTGCTTTATAAAATGGCGTTTTTTATTAAGACATAACACAAACGCAGGTATATAATAAACTATTTTGATCAAGTTGGTCCTGCACGCTGGAATCTATTAAAAAAAAAGTAAGGGGTTGAGCACTTGAATTATCACTACAGTTTAAAAATGTTCAAGAAATACTTTATAAATCAGCTTTTTGAGCATTTCGCCTTGTTTTTCAAATACTGGCAATTTATTTCAACATTATAATTGTACAAGTGGAAGAATCAGTATTCCATCTGGCTGAACAGCCTCTTGAAATACCATTTAGAAACTTTAGTTTAGGTAGAATTGCATCATTTATGTTGAGTTAAATAACTGCTTTATGTATTGATTTGGGTTTTACCCCTTTAATGCTTATCCCATTAATGAGGATAAAATAGCAGAGAATTTAAAAGAGAAAACTAGGAGTAAAGATACTGCTTGTCCTTCCTAATGGTAAAAATATGTTTATTTTAAAGTATAAACTGTACTTTACGGCATTAATTTTGATTAATGATTTAGATCATCTTGAGCAAAATTTAAAAGTAAGGCAGATGATTAGACATTTATTTAAGGAGTATTTTATGTCTTTTTCTTAATGAAAAAGTATATATAATTGGCCTAGAATGGAAGGCAATACAGATCAATAGGTTTCATACACTTAATGAAAGTCACAGTTCAATTTTCTGTTATGACCTGATTCCTTATTTTAAAGTCCTGAAGTCACAGATCATTACAGATAATCAGAATGTGCAGGACTTTTCCCAATTCTGGCTAAAATTTACTTCTATTTGTGCAGGTTAGACTTCCAAAAACTATCCCTATATGAGGGCAGAATTTGTCAAGTTTTTCACAATTTCATTGATTTCTGTGTGAGGAATAGGTCTGCACTTTATACATTGACTGGAGGAAGAGAGCTTCAGATCGACAAAACTATTGGAGTTTACAATATACAGGTATAAACAAAAAAATTTGTGTCCCCTGTGCTTTTACCAGTGAATACTTCATTATCTGAAAATTTGATTCACATTCAAAATGATCACTTCACAGAATTTATTGTAATGCCAGTTTCTTGCACATTTTTGTGGATCATGGTTGCTAACTTCCTTTTTATTTGGTGTATTTGATTCCTTCCAGATGATTTTATGTCTAAAAAATAGACATATCTTTTAGAAACAAAAGATACAAAAGTCTTTTCATTCTATAAATGCAAGAATTATGCGCAGGAAAATTAATTACATATCTAAAGACACATGGAAATATTTGCCAGACACATCGAAAACATTTCCCAGGTTTCCTGAGCACCCTGTTACCAAGGTAAAATGGTTACCAGAAATACGAAATAGTCTAGGAGAAATTGCCAGTTGCCTCAAGACCTAAACTTTAAATTCACAGGAAAATACGAGCTTTAGGACTGTATGTTTAGACCACATCATTCATGAAGCTCAGATCCTTTAGGATATAACAGTTTTAAACTGAATTTGAAGTTTATGACAGGAACCTCTCTCCAGATATGTCTAAAGTCTGTAAAAACTTCTGTATTTCAAATGTGGTAAATGCCCCAATATTTGCCTCAACAAACATGTCAGTTTGCCATGTGAGACCTACTCTAGCACCAAGATCCCAGAATCAGACGTTTCTCCCTCAGAGCAGGAGGGAAAGCCCGATACAAGGGGCAGTCAGTGAATGTTGGCCCTACATAAGCAGGGCAGCTTCCAGGATACTTTCCTTCAGAAGGAAAAGTCCCAAGGGAGTTCATTTCTTTCTAAGTCTATCCACTTCCTCCCCACAAAATGCCTTCATTGCTCTCTGTGCTGCCCAATGAATCTGGATTTTATTTATTTANTTTTTTTTTTTTTTTGCTAAATGATTTAATTCTAGCAGGATGGACTGACAATAACTGCCTGACAATACTGGTGGTACTGTGAGGGTGAGTGAGG
Source organism: Cnemophilus loriae (assembly GCA_013397755.1). Taxonomy (NCBI): domain Eukaryota; kingdom Metazoa; phylum Chordata; class Aves; order Passeriformes; family Corvidae; genus Cnemophilus; species Cnemophilus loriae. The sequence goes on along the minus strand of VZTF01004373.1, from coordinate 5,076,644 downwards.
GCTGAGGGGGGTGAGAAAAGCAAGTCTGGCTGCAGCACAGGTGCCCCTTGCTCACCCAAACTGCAGGAAATCGCAACCCTCTAATCTCACCCAGGTACCATCACAGCACCCATCCACAGGGCACTGGGCACTTTGCTGCTGCTCAAGAAGCCTAATTAAAATTGGACTCGTTATGAATGCTTTGCAATACTTTGCAGGCTGCCTTCTGCACTGTGCTCTCTGCGGACTCCTGGCATTCATACTACTTCACAGCCAAACCCATAAGAAACAGGAAAGTTTAATTCTAAGTTTCCCAAATGTCTTTGTGTGCAAGAGCACGGGATTAGTTTCTCAATCATGCTGGTTGAGAACTAGTTAGTTCTCTTTCCTAATAGCTGCACGAGTACACACATGCTCTTAGTAGGAACAATTTAAGAATTCAATTCTGCAAGGTTAACTAACAGCACTGAAGAAAAGCTTTTTGCCTCAGAGATGCCCAAGACTTGGGATTGTCCAGGCAGAGTAGCTGGACAGGACATCAGGAGCAGCAGAAGGAGTGCTGCTCTCCACAGTGGGCAGGCATGAGGCAGCTGGGCTGTCGCCTCACTCACAGACATGGTCCCACGTCTGGAGGCAGGCAGTCAGGGTACCCAGCTGGCAGCAGAGGGGTCAGCGAGCATTGGGAAGGATGGGAACAAGCCATGTGTGAGATCAGTGGAGGAAATTAACCTGCCCTGGGGCAGGGCTAGCTGCAGACAGCCCTGAGACATGTCTGGGGCAGGGACTGGGGGCTCTGGCTGGGCTGAACTGGCATCCTGTGCCATGGAGCAGGCCCTGACCCATGCCAGGAAGGACAATTACTACACTGAGAACCCTGAAAAAAGGAAAAGGTCTTGCACATATACCTCTGATGGTCCTAATGGAGGGTTTGAAGTAGATTCCAGGTCAAAGCATCGTGGAAGCGATTTATTCAACTGACAGGGTTTCCCTCCTTCAGGAATATGCCTTTTTGACATAGATAATACTGCCAGTCAGACAATCCAGCTTCTTTTCTTTTTTGTTGCTTAAAGACCACTCGCTGAAATAGGAACTTGCCTTACTTGCAAATAAAATTCTTAGTTATTTTGAGAGAAATTTTCAGTAAAGGTACATAAATATATTTCCTTCAAAATAGATCCTTAAATAACACATTACTTATCATTATTTAAATGCAGTTTAACGAGGTGTGGTGGTGCATCAGTTCTTGTGCCTGCTCTGTGATCTCAAGAGCTCCTGATAATCCTTAACCCAACCAGCTGAGGGGTGAAGTGTCTCTTGACCATACCAGGAGCTCTTGCACGGTAAAGGTGGGAATGATTCTGGCTGTAACATGAACATCAGCTGCCTGAACAAGGTGGGGAACAAAGGAATAAGTAGTTATCCTCTTTATCCTCTTTAGCCTTGGTAAATCATTTTCATGAATCATTGCCCAAGTTAAACAGTACCATTGTTATAAGACCCTTTGAAAAAATGAATCTTAGTCAAGTGAAATGGTACCATTGTTACAGACTTTCGAGCAATTTCAGGAATTATTTACTTGAGATAGAGCCAGGATGAAACTGATGACTAAAGGCAATTATCTTGCAACCCAATAAAGAGCAGTCCTAAGTGAGGCCCTTTGAGCTCTCCTGGACTCCAGTGGGCTGTGCCAACACCTCCCTCTGAATGGGACACGTCTCGGAGCTTGAAAACTCTCAAGTTTGCAGTGCTTGGAAGAGCATCACTGATGACAAGGCCTGGGCTGATACTCACACACACACTCTACTCGGGGTGCAACCCATGCCTGCTGAGAGACAACTAAGGATTCAATGTGAATATTTCATTGAACCCAAGGGGAATTTTTGGTGTCTTTACATATGAAGGTATAGATGCATACATCTCTGCCTCTGTGTGTGTGCATGAATTGCTTATGGTGTGACTGTTGCGGTCATGAATCTGTAATGAAGTCACTGTCACAATTGTAGAAAATCCTATTAAATCCCTTTCATATTGATGGCAGACCAGTGTATCTTACAACAGTGTGGAAAGGGAAGGGTTAAGCTCCAGTTCTCATTTACACCACAATTCTGCTTTGAAAATAAATGTAGATTCTGCATTACAGATTATTTCTAAGAATTAGAAAAAAGCTATCATTACCAAGAGAGCTGAATAAAGGGCTGGCTCAGGATCTGTTGACTCTGAAGATACATGTTGCAGAGGTTCCTGATTCATAGCCTTCACGAAGACTCCTAAAGCAAGCAGAATTTACATCTGCTATGAAATTAAACTGCTATCCTTACATTTTCCTCTACTGCAAACACAAATTAATAACACTGCAAACAAAATTAATTATTTTCTCAAAGAAAAAAATAGGGGTTTTCAAAGCAGGATTTCAGGAAGCAAGACAAGTTTCCCGTTAAACTAGTCAGGCAGGTCTTTAAATATAATTTTCATTAGGGAATGTTTTAAATGAACAAAACTGATTTCACTGAAACTCAGAAGATCATCATGTCTTACATTCCTATTTACGATGATAAGTGGCTAATTGTATTTCTCTTTGACAAGGCAAACCTTTAAACATATGTGTCCAAAGAAATTTATAATGAGTTTGAAAAACGAGTTACTCCAATTGGAAACATTATTGGTAGCTATTCAAACACAGTTTTTACTTATACTGTAATTTCCACCATTAAATCAGTGATCCAGATTTACAAACTTTCTTTTCTGTGTTTGGCATATACATAATTTATATCCTCACTTGCTTCTGTCCTTAAGCTATGCCATGCTTCTCTCTTTATTATGGCCTGAATCACACAGCCTGACTTAATCTTTAGTCCAAGCCATCCCATCCACCTGCAGAAGACAAACAGCTGATGAAGTTTCTCCTTATACTAAGTTTTAAACCTCGACCATGGTTTCAAAGCTCAACAAAATCAAGCCAAAAAGCTTTGTGCACCAGACTAGGAGGTATGTATGATTCCATCCAGAAACAATTAATGCCTTTCCTAGATTCCTCGCCTTTATCTTCCTGGCTTCATATGTGTATGTTGATAGACTACCTAAAACTGATGAATATCATGATTGCTGCTCTGTTACTTTTACATGTGAAAGTACTGCCTTACTGGTAACCAGAAAAACTGTATGTGACACAGTACAAAAGTTACAAAAATTAGGGTATTATTACATGCAAATCCTGTAATAAAATTGCTTGTCACATATAAAATATTTTTATCTTCACACCTGAGCTACTGTGTCATATTTGGAACCCTGTGTCCAGTTGTTCTGGATTCCCAAGTACAAGAGAGAGATGGAGTTATTGGAGAGACTCCAGCAAAAGTGTGCTAACATAAGAGACAGGAGCATCTCTCAAAATCAGAGATAAATATTATATCGTACCGCTGTTACCCTTTGACAGGTCTATAGCTAAGAGTCTCCCATTGCCTTTAATTCTGAACACTGATTTGAAAAATAAATTATAATTCACAGTAGGTTAAAAATCTAATGTTAAATTATTGCTACAAGAGAGAAATTATTAAAAATAATATGCAACATTCTGTATAGTTTTAACACAGTAAGGAGGAGAGCAAGATGGTACCAGTGCATTTTTGGCCCTAAACTATTTAGAAAATCTTGCAAGAACATGTATTTCATGTCTCACGTAGAATTTATATTAGCAAAATATACTATTATACATGTTCTTTTTGATTTTATTATAGCTTTAGAATCAAACAGCCAGGGTGGGTTGAAATATGGATCATGTTAAATAACAATAATCAGAACTGCAGAAGCGATTCATATTCTACCCATTAAATCTGCACAATTTTTATTTCATATTTTTGATTTAGACATTTTTTAAGTTCCAGTTCTGTGGCAATTGTATTTCATGTGCAGTATATGTATGTGTACTCATAACTGCCCCTGAAAATGTTCCTTGTCTTTATCTCAGTGGTTAACTGTAGGTACATCAATGTGGAAAAGTTTACAAAAGCAGACAACTCCTTATCTATACACATATCTTCGAACTGCTTTTAAAGATGACAATTAATTTGCATATATTTTAGAAAAATAGTAACATACGGAAACAAAGATATTTAACATTCTTCGTCAAAGGAATGAAAACCCTTATGAGGCCTGAAGATTGTGTTTCATTTACTTTTTAAAAATCTTTTCAGCAAAATTCAGTCTGAGAGGGGCTATGACTGCTTTTTTAAATACATCATTGGGTAACCACTTAGGAGGAAAAAGAGCTATAGAAGACAAAGCATATTGTTGGCATGAAAATAAATGTGTAAGCACTAACTAAGAAAAAATTCTGCTAGAAATAAGGGAAAAAAATCTCTAGTCATCAAGGAAGTGATTCTCTGGAACATTCCAAGAACAATACCTGGTGACCCAGCAGAACACTCCTTCTCCTCGGTCTTCAGTTTTCATATGTTTAAAACATCGTGGGCTGCGGTCTCGCAGCCCTTCCCAACAGCTGTGACTTTTTGCTACATTAGCTAAATGTCACTTTAAAGAGCACAGAGGAATACAAGGGGAAAAGAATTCATGCTGTAAAACAGGAAAATATCTTTTTAGAATAACACTAAAGCTGGAAACTTCATTTTTATGGATTTCCAAACACAGTTTTTCAAGGTTTTTAAGTATTTTGCCAGTTTGTCAAAAGTAATGCTGTCCTTGAGGATTCGCCCTGCAGTTTTATAGCTATGAGTCTTTTTTTATTTACAACTGTGTTAAGCAGGTCACCTGGTAGTAGCATAAATGGGTATGAAGCAGTGGTGATATTTAGTCATTCCTAATAAGAATGCCGACTTGGAGATATGTGTTCCAAGGGGTCAAGAGATGAATTACGTTAAGGAATACAGAGCATGGAAACCATAACCTATCAATTAAATTCTCAGCATTCCGGAGAAAAGAATTGTGGATTATCAACAAGATTCATTATTTTGAAATGCTAATTTTGAAATCTCTGGTATACTATTAGGTATTGTCAGCGTTACAGATGTATCTACTGGGACAAGGAATATGTTTGTGGGTAAGAGAGAGGTTTATCCTCCACGCTATACCAGCTTCTGGCAGTGCTGCATAGCTGTTTAAGCCTATGCATCAGTAGCTGACACACCAGTCTCCTCCTTATAAACAGAATTTCTTTTATTGTAATCACCACTATTTATCTTTGGTTGGTCGGTTGCATATTTCTGTATAAGAGGACACATGGACTCCAAGAGGATGCTGAGAAGAAAAAAATTGGAGATTGCCTGAGCTAAGGCAGCTACATTGTACGAGCACTGCAACGTCTCAATCAGTCCCTCCATGTAGGAAGGCACATCCAGAGGTCACGAATGGAGTTATGGAGCCACTTAATGCAAAGCTGCAACATCCCTCAACTCTTCACTCAATCCAGGAAGGACAGAGGTTATATGAAAGCACCTTTTTGTTCCACCCACACACATTCCTCTCAAGAAATATGAAAAGAAAGTTAGCATCACAATTAATTTCTTCTAATGTACAATATCTGCACATTTCATTCGCTGGGGTCATTTTCAAAGAACACAGTTTCCCCACCACCACCACCTACTTATATTTTCAGATCTAGAAATATGCAATAAGAACTATAGTTGCAATTCTTAACTTAATTGGCATTCTTTCAAGTGCAATTATATCTAAAAGACCGGCCTTTATTCTTGCCACACTGCTACTTAAAATGCCCGATTTTTTTTTAATACACTGACCATATTCACTCATTTTAAATATCACTCTGACAGCCCTATACAACAAAAATCACTGGGCTTGAGAAGTTCGTTCAATTAATGACTTTAACATTTAGAGCAATAAAAAGTAGATATTTTCCGTATAAAAACTTAAATGGTTTGGTTCTTTTTCCTAATTAGGATGAAGTCAAGGAAAATAAAGAACTGAAAATATACTTCATCCTTTATCTAGCCCACTTTTGAAAATATATATTTTCCTTATGTTCAGCTAACTTTAATTTACTCAAGTAAGATTGCTTATTTCAGAGAACAGGGCTCCTGCGAAGGTCACTTCTGTTTTTTCCAACTGACAGAAAGAAAGGTAAAATATTATTACTACTACTCATTGTCTGTCAGTTCCTCGCAGTCTCTATACTTTGATCAGATTAAACCTAAATACACTAGCTCTGTGCTTCTTGAGTCATTTTTGCATCAGACTCTTTTCTTTAAAAGGAAAAAGAAGGAATCCTGAAGCCCTGATTCTTGAACTCTTTTTTCCTCTACCCTAGAGAATATATTTAATATGAACAGGAATTCAAACTCAAAGACAATAGTTTTAATGAGTTACATTATTAAATAAAATAAAATTAAGACTCTAAATTAAAAAAAAATAAAAAGACATCTTTACAGAGCTGAATTTTTTTTTTTTTTTTTTTTTAGTTGGGAGAAATAGTCTCATTTAGTTTTATTTATGAAAATGCAAACAATGGAAATATTTCTGAAATTTAAAAAAATAATAATTTTCTTTAACAGCTCAAAGTAGTTTGTATGACCAATGCTCAGCTACGGGACAGAAAGTTAAAAGCCAGTAATTCTGCAAAGTGTAAACCAAAACATGCTCCTCATAAGTATGACAGTTCCTCAGCATATCGGAATTCCTCATCCCATTACAGCATATTATGAGCCTCCATAAAAATCCAATAAAGAGTGTCATAGGGAAGAAGATAATAAAACCAAGATGAGTGACCTCCTTAAGCAGCATGCTGATGCCTCTCTGCCTTTGCAGGGTAGAGGCAAACATATGAACCAACAGGTGAGAAGGAAACTGAAAGTTCTTGACGCAGACTGATCCACGTCTATGCAGCTGGTATGGTAAGTTTAATTTAACATTTCCAAATACTCATAAACTGAAAGAGAATTTATCTAGTATGCACAAAGTTGTTGCAGTTTTATTTTACAACCTTCTTTTCATATTCTCTTTTCAAAGATGCATTTTTCTGGCATTTTTGTGACACATTGCCTAGCGCAAAATTATTGTGATGGATGTGTTGCTTTTAAGCGTGGGGGTAAATAATAATTTTAATGGACACTACACATGACATAAGGGATTATCAATAGAGGTTTGGTTTGGAGCAGATTATTCGGCATGATCCAGCAAGCACTAAGAAATTCAAATTTAAAATCAAGTGAAATGAAGTAACCTGAGGGAAGAAGAAGGAAATATTTGAGAGAGCAGGAGTATATTTTAATGAAAAGGAAAACATTCTTAATCTAATAAAGGTGATTTGTTAAGTGTTCTGACAATTGTAGCCTCCTTCTGACGTACTAAATTTGCCTTCCAAATTATGTGTACGATGATGAACAAGAGGTGTGGAATGACTGGTTTTATTCCATGTGCCACCATTCTGTTCCTTTTTAAATTAAGTAGTTTAGGGACATAATGAAACTGTCCTAATATAATACAACAATTTATACCCAAAATAGCACTTTACTGTTCCATAACACACACTGTATTTGCTATGAAATTCTTAAACTCTTTCTTCTTGTAATCTTATTTACTTCTCTTTCCGTGTTGCTTAAAGGAATTTATACTCAGACACTCTAGCCTGTTTCAAATAATCTACAGTTTCAGAGATTTCAACAGGGAAGTGAGAAAACTTCTGAGATAGTAAGAATCATGAAACCTATCTGTTTGTCTACCTAGGAGCTGGCAATACATGTTTTTCCTCCGATTAAGTATGCTTGTACTCAGGAAATTTGTATCTTGAAAAACCACTGTCTTTCTTGAAAGCACTGATTTCACTGGATTCTATAATTTAATCATAGTTAGCCATGTAAAAGGTATGTAGAAACTTTTCCTTATAATGATTCCAAATGTAATTCCATACAGTCTCATTCAGGATATTGCCCTTGTTCCATCTAGGACAGGGTCAATTCTTGCAGTAGCCTGGAGGTGCCCTGGCTAGGACCTGGAGATTGTTCTATACCACCTCACATCGTTGCCAGGGGTGGGGAGAAGGGGTCCCTTCTGGGTCCCTTCCAGTTTGGTGAAGCATCACAGATGGAGCAGTCAGGTATTGTTGTTTCCATCTGAATCATTCACCTCTTTCTTGTACCCTCTGTGATTAGTACTGTTGCTGCTACTCTTTCTTTTCTTATCTCACTGCTGTTTCCATTAAACTGTTCTTATCTCAACCCATGATCCTCACCTCTTCTGCCTCCAATTCTCCTGTCCAACCCTCTGCAAAGGAAGGAGGAGGGTGAGAGTGAGAGAGCAGTGCGTGGTTTCAGTGGGAATACTAAATTGGAGAATACCATTCCTAAACCGTAACAGAAATCTTTATGCTCAGACAATGAAAGGGTCAAGAGGATAGGCTGGCTGACTTGTAAATATCTCAATACATACAGCTAATTTTTTCTTGAATAGTTTCCCAGAAAGTATCAAAAAGGCCTTGCTTTAGAGAGTCAACTAGTCTAACACAATTTCACTCTTAATTGTCTTTTATTATTTAATTTTCTTGTTGACGTGCCAACAAGAACAGACTTCACATTCTAGATGACATGATTCAAGTACTCTGACATAATGCCTTCAAGGATTTAAGCTGTCTTAGACTTCATAAACTCAGAAAGAACAGAACAGTTCAAATTGCCAACAGGCAACAGAGAAAAGAGAAAACATTTTATTTATATGTAGCAGAAAAAGTAAGTTGCAAAGTGTAATATTTTTATTTTCCTTTAAGAACAAACAAACACATCAACTGAATACATCAATTATGGTAACAAAAAATGGATTAATTATTATAATGTGAAAAAGCATGCTGAGAACCAAAACAAGCAGACACTGTTGTCAGTTTAGGGCATTTTTTTTCAAGTTTTATAATATTTGACGTGTTTCATAAATATTCAAGCCCTGGAATCACACAATCATAAAAGTCTGTAGTTTTTAACTTTAACTTCTTTATTTACTGTTAAATTAAGCTCTGAAGTTATCATCATCATGAAAACAAGCTTGAGAAAAGGGACTATGAGGGATTAAAAAATACGATTTGTTTGAAAACAGAGGGCAAATTAAAAGATCTAAACTTTTCTGTCATTAGGAGTTCCATGAAAGTAAAATATTTTCAAGAGCATAGGGACTTGCCTTGCTGTGTTGAGCACCAACTCAGTGATGTTAAGGAAATTTCCCTGTCTGACCACCCAGAACCCACACTGGCAGTCACTCTCGCACCACCTGAGCTGTGACCAAGGACCCTTCACAGTTACACATCCCACACTCACACAGTCATACTGAGTTCCCTTATCGGCTCAACCCCAGATTTCCCATAGCAGAGTCTCAGACGTCCAAATCCTTCAAATAATTTAATCATAGTGCAATAACTAGACAGTAAAATAACAGCTCGAGCTGGTGCCTCTGAGGAGGGACCCAGAACAAAGGAACTCCTGGGGTTTTTACCCTCACAGTCTAAGGGGCAGAAGTCTGGGATCCTGGGTTCCTGCCGTGTCTCCCGGTGTCCAGTCACCTGGCTGGGATACAGGTGCTTGTTCCCCTTTGTTATGCAAAGCGCCGGCAGTTCACAGCCCCTCGGCTCAGGCTTGGGTTCCCGGCCCCGGGGAGCTCAACCCGCAGCTCACACTGCAGCTGTTCACCAGGCTGCCTGCACTGAATGGATTCTTCAACAATGTGAATCCTAGCAAACTTCTTGCCAAGTATCTCTTACAGGCAGGTAGGCTTGAGGTTCTACGGAGCTTGTAGGAAAGGAGTCTGTCTGAAATACGTGGATCTTCAAACTATCTCCCACCTCATCTCAGAGGTTGCTGGTCCTGTGTTTAGCTTCCCTCTTTTTCTCTGTTTAGTGGCTAAGTTCAGCAGATCCAGGCAAAACTCAGAAGATGAGGCTCTGCACAGTTTTTCACCAACCCTTCTCTATTTCATGAAACTCCTGAATGCAACTGCATGTAGTGAGCTGCTCTAGAATACTGAAGAGATGTAAAAGTTTACTGAACTGAAACTAGCAGCGAAAAAATAATGGTTTACTGCAGTTGAGTAAGAAGTAATTTTTCCTTGCTTTGCAATTTTTAACTAAGACAAAGGATACATCACATAATATGTGATCACTCCAAATATTACATTTTATTGAATAGTGATGATGTTGATAAAATGTCATCAAAAGTGGTTTAATTTTGAATTACTTAGAAAGTACTGCAATTTGTCATAACATAGGGTATTCACTTCTAATTAAAAAATGTGATCAGCTTGGAAACTGAGCCCTTTTAATCTAATAGTCTATTGGAGAACAAGAGAAGGCATCACTGAATGTTTTTATTGTGAAAGTATTCAACCCGTCATATTTAGAAACGTTCTAACTCCAGAGAACATTTTACGTATGCAATAACTGCTGTCATTGCTTCTGTTACTATTCAGTTGTCTTATCAAAAATCTTACATAATATTTAGTTAAAATGCCAGTCCAAAGGTTATCCATAAAGAAATGAAAGAGGATTTGCATAATAATTACTCATCAATTCAACTGAAGAAATAATGAGTCTTTTAAAAACCTAAAAATATTAATAAGGTTATAAATCCAACTTTGCTAACAATATACTTGTGTTTTTCTTCCAAGGGTGCTCAAAAATCCTTTTAGAAGTAATAGTAGACTATACCTGTAGAAAATATATCGCCTGACCATAATAATTCCAGTCTTGGGAGATCCTTTTACTTAATTAATAATGATAATAATCCATGCTTCTGTATTATTTCTCTCTATTATTAATCACATGTTTCATGGGCATTATTGAACTAAATCTTCTAATACCCTAAGAAATGAGTAAATACTATTATTCCAGCCAGAACATACGGCAGAGAATTTAGGTATGGAAAGGTAAAATAACTTGCCTAATACAATATGAATAAGGAAAAATATTAAGAAATTCAGAGTAATTCCCACTCCTAAAATTAGGATATATGTTTAAAATCATATGGTTTATATTTCTCCATGGTACTTTTAATTTTCTTTTGTTTCCATGGATTTTGGACTTCAGTTGTTTTTCCAGTAGCTCTTTTTAATGGTTGCTCTCTACAGCCATGGAGTCTAGAGAATTTTTTTTCTTAAACTAGACAGAAGAAAGATAAAATTTGCACATCAAAACTCATCCCCAGTGGCCTAGACTTCAAGCAGAACAACAAATTATTTAATGCTCAAACAAACAAACAAAAAAAAAACAAACAAGAAAACAAAAACTCTAAAATAATCCAAAGTAGCAGAATTAAAATCAAATAATTTTCCTATTTTTTTTCTTGATTAGGTCCTAAAGGTGAGCTTTTGCATCCATACTCTGCTGCCTACACAAGCAACTTGACTTTTGCCTGCTAATTATATGCACAGTGGTTTTTCTTGAGTTAACTGAAATTTAATAAAGCCTCAGAACAATTGAGCACTCAAGTTATTTTTTATGTGTGTAATTAGAGGGTTCTGGGCTGAACTTTAGGTTCCAGTTTAGAAAAACCTTAACCTATGTCTCCTGACTTTTACTCTTGGCTCAATGGAATATTTTCTTCTTAACTTTTTTATTTATATTGCACTTGTCACCATAGCAGATTAGTGCAAAATAAATTCCACAATAAATCACCAAAAGCTGTGAGTTCTATTTTAAGATTAAGAGCAGTTGGTTCATTATAAAGTATTGCCGTGTTAACTACATAGTCTAGAAACTGATGAAATTATTTTAACAACAAAATTAACACCTTTGACACATACAGTACAGAAACCATAACAAAAGGAAAAGGTAAATAAAACCTGTGCTTCCTGAAGCTGTAGCTGCTTTGTGAGACCTCTGTTTAAATAGTCCTTAATAGATTTCTTTTTTCAGCATTTTCTCTGTCTAATTAAATTCACTTTTCCCTTCTACACTGTAAACAAAACACATGTAAATTCAGCAGGTTCATGATAACCCCTTTGGCAGAATTTCTCAGCTTTATGATGCCCTATAGCCTCAATATTCTCTTCAGCCTTACTATTGTAAGCTTATGTGAAATGAGGAGCAGATAGCTTAATATTTTTGACCTCCAGCAGAAATTTGAATGGAAACCACATAAGCTCAAGCCCAATTAAGCACTAATATAATTGTCTTCATATAGCAGAAATAAATTGTCCTTTCACTGGAATACTTCTATTTTATACTTGAGCGAAAGGCCAAAAAGGGATAAGGAATGATTGCTTCGATGATCATATAGATCAAATATGAACTTTAACATGCAAGTAAGCACATATCTAAAGGACTGCACTCTTTGATTGACTCCTGGGCCTAGTACTGTCATAAATATAAGGTCAGTCTCTTTTTCAGTCTCTGAACCAGACATTAATTTTTCCTTTATGAACTGTACACTCCATTTGTGTACTGCACAGGGCTAAACCTCATTTTTCTCTGTTTCCTAAATAATTGATACAGAGCCATTATCAAAACAGAACCCTTTCACAAAAGGGTTTTCCAATTCAATCCCTCCACAAGCAATTTGACCTGCACTTGCAAAACAGTGAGATAATTTGTAAACCACCAGGGTCATTTTCCCCTTTAAAATAAAATTGTTTAAAGACAATCTAATCCAGATGAAAGCAGCAACATCTGGTAGTAAAAAAAAAAAAATAATCTCTATATTAGAAATAATTATAATTCCTCAAAATCTGTATTTTTAACTTGATTTTGCTTGGAAAAATATGCTGCACATAACAACAGTACAAAGCAAAGTTCAATTCCGTAAATCAGTATTTAAGCAGACTTTACTTAGGGATTTCTTCATTATCTTCTAGGGTTTGGAGGTGGGTTTTTCTTGCATTTCGGGAAATTTTTCGCAGGTGGGTGATATTCTGAAGCTATTTATTTGCTTTTTGGATGTACTTCTCAATGAGATTAGAGCTTTTTTCTTTTTTCTTTTGTTTTTCTTTTTCTTTTTTAGTTGGTAGGGACTATGTGGCTGTGAACAGCAAGCTACATTAGCTCAGATGTTTAGAGCACGCTGCTAATAACATCAAGGTCATGGATTCGATCCCTTTATGAGCCATCCACTTAAGAGTTAGACTCGATGAACATTGTGGGTCCCTTCCAACCCAGAATATTCTGTGATTCTGTGTGGTTCTGTGAAACTGAACTGAAAACAAAGAGGCTGTCAACAGGCAACCTTTCAAATAAATAGGGGGAAAGCACGCTTGATTGAGTGACACATTTATCATCCTGTTCTGATCTTTCGGTCATGTGTTTCTTCCTTCACAACATTACATGTTCTGTTTTCACATTTTGCTTGCATTTGAAGAATTGTACACTTCCTCCAAGCTTGGTGTTTTACCAAAAGGAATAATGAAACATCATTATACCTCCCTTTTACAAAAAATTCTAATTTCTCTGCATAGGCCTCAAACAGGCCTTTGTGTAGTGCTGTAGTGTCGCCATACAACTTGCAAAATCACCTTCTACACTTGCATGCTTATGTAAGCCCAAAATGTCTTTCCAAGATATGCAGAGATACATTCTACATATGACTTCAGACAAGAGAATTAAGGAGTTTAACCTGTGTGAGTGATACCATAAGTGAAATTTTAAAAATGTCCGTTACCCATGTTCTAACTATCCCGTGTTCTCACTATCCTTACTGATAATAATTCAAATAAGGATTTAGGTTTTAGCCATATATGCATATATTTGTTTGTCTCATTCATGTTAAAGGTTCTGCAGTAAAAATTAATGCATGGAAAGGTAATAGATGCAACAGCATCAATAACAATAATTCTTATATTCTGCTAAAGGCCAAACCACTGTCAAAATGGGATTTCATATTGTGATTTCCTGTTCTTTCAGATAAAAAACTATCCATTTCATTGCTGTAGCACATTTATTGTCATTTGTTACAGCTCTCCTGCATGTGCTACTGGTGCTGTTTAAGCATTATCTGTTACAAGAGTAACCTCGTCAGCTACAATGGGATATACATGCACATGCTTATAAACTATTTTATTGTGGTTTAGCTATGCTTTATCTTACTTAGAATAAAACAAAAAAGTAGAATATAGTATAATCTTACAGATGTATCAAGAAACCGAGCTAGATTTTTCAAAAGCTTATACATTTCTAAATGCTTTTACTTTGAAAAAAAAAAAAGGCAGATTTATACATAGCCTTATTTTCCCTAGGGGGGTAACATTTATTAATACTCATCAATGTTTCTATCTTGGGATTATGCACAGATGATTAAATCGAATAAACAACATTGTACAAATATACAGGGAAGACATACTACCATCTCGTATAATTTAAAATCTGAACAAGTCTTTAAACAGAGGCTGTAGAAAAGACAGTTTTGTTAAAAGATCTAGTATATAATGTATACAATTGGGATAGATTAGTTAATTATTAATTAATAATTTTCTAATGCATTTAGATTTTTTTCTTTGCACACTGTACTCATTTCTTTTGTTAATTCTGATCAAGGCCGATGGGAAAAGAATGGTAATGGTAATAGCAGATGGGCATGGCAATTTCAGATACTGTGAAAAGAGGGAGGAGAGAAGAAAGTCTGTCAGCTGGAACTGGCCCATCATTATATTTCAGTCCAGTTGTAGTTTATGCGCACTGTAAATTTTTCTGCTTGTATTACCATTGCTCTTCAGTGTTGCTAGAAAAACTCAAATCCATTGATATTCAGCTTTTTTTAATGTCGATAGATAAAGACAAAATCTGCTGACTTTACCAGCTCCTACCTTCCCTGAAGTCTTTGTACACAAATAAAATTACCTGCCAAAATGCATAAATAGTAAGAAGATGTTTTTCATAACTACCTACTATCATTATGGAAGAAATTTGATGTATTTAAGATTTCATATCAACTACAAAGGGTGGTTTTGACATGGTTTCTGTGGAAAACACAATGATTTCTTATTTTCACCTACTGCTGACATTAGGAGAAATAGCCCTTATCCTCTTCCATGTAATCAATATAAAAATATCGCTGTGTGTCTTTTCCTACGACCTACAGCAGATGATCTTCACTCTGCAAACTTAATTAAGCTTGTCTCCAGTACCAGAAAGCCAAAAGGCTGTCATGTATATATATATATAACATATAGGTGTGTAGTATTTTACTTCTTTTAAAATCTTAAAATATTTAACAGTAGTAACTCTTGCAGCCAATTCTGTCACAGAAAACAAGATATGCCAGGCAATCAAAGACCACATTTCATTACTAAAGCATGAACTATAGAAATTTAGATAGGTTAATTAGCACGTCTGTTTGCACGTTGACTTCTATGTAGCAGGTATCTTGGAAACTTGGAAACATTCTGAGTGAGATTATGTGATTCAAGAAAGAAAATTATGTAAGAATAATATCACAAGACTGTTATACTAACACTCTTCATTAAAATATTTTCTAAATTATTCCTCTATAGCTTAACAGCATTTCTCTGTCATAAAGACATGGTCGGTTGAAAACTAATGCACAAGCAAGAAAACTCCTGTCATCTTCTACCATGGCATTTTCATAATATCTATCATGTTCACAAAAATCTTGTATCTCTTGACAAGAGTGATCTTTTCCAAGACATAGTAGATGTCCTGCACAAACTCTACAACATCTGTCAACACTCCCTGTCAATATGGACAATATAATCTGCATATTAATATCTCACATAATGGCTATATCATTACCCATCTGAAATATCTACAAAGATAGAAAGAGCTGTCAGACTTTCAATCCAAACATACTCAAATCAAGAGTAATTCAAAATTAACTCATAACTGTGCCATCAGCAAGCAATAGTTTCTCTAAACAAAGAACCGCAGCTGTGAACACGAAGATAGATTTATAGTGTGACAGTATTATCATAAGTTCCCTGAATAGTTCAATATACTTGAGTATCAAAATTACTCTGTATGTAAGACAGATGACATTTTCATCATCTGAACTTAAAATTTGGAATTTCTCAATCCAACAGAAATTCAGTAATTATGATTCCCCTATGAAACTGTCTCTGGAAAACTCTTAAAATAATGAAAATATCCCGTGCTATATCAAAATGGGAACCTAAAAATTTACATATACATCAAAATCTTAGAATTACAGATGAAAGGCAAGATGAACAATGTCAGGAAAAAGAGCACTGCACACAGAAAAGTACTGCAGAATTTACTCTAAAGAAGCCTTTGTTACTGTGAAAACATATTATGAATCACCATGAACAGTTCTTTAAAAATGTCACCTAGGCACTTAGCAGTAATCAAGAAATTTAGAAAGAATATTAGGATCAGTAAATTCATACAGGACAAACCAGAAGATATTATCCTATTTTACAGGAGTTCAGTAGAATTTGAAAATGTCTAGGCAAGCACGACAGAGACTATCGGAATTGTTATTTTCGACTCAACTATAAATTCTGATGGACCTCTCACTGACTGCTTGGAGTCTGTGGGATCACTTAGACCTTATTGTTTCATCTACTTTTTCCAGAGTCAGCCACAGTTGGCTACCTTTAGAGTTGCAATACAAGTTCATAGGAAGTTTTGATCTATTCTCATGTTTTACTTTACTTCTTCATTGTTAACCAGTATTTCAAATTGGAGGGTAAAACTCCATATTGAAGTGATGACAAAATGACTTGTTTGTTTATATAGATGATAAGAGTAAAAAAAAAAATCTCATAATGTGCAAGCTTGAAAATCTGGTTTTACGAATTATTAAAAATTAGTTTGGAAAGTTTCAGCAAACACATATACTTAGCCATTTGTTTCAAAATCTTACAGTCGGTTCTCACAAAGTTTTAAACCTTTTTGAAAAAGGAAGATTACTAAAAATTATGAATGGTAACTCAAGTCTTTATTTTAAAAAGCCTTTTTTGTACTGTGATGTCTAAGAAATATGATCATTAGTATCTAGTATTCTTGTAATTAAACATTGCTGTGTAGCTATAAAAAATATTAAAATATAATCAGTATTTTGATGATCTAGTTTCTGAACATATGCAGTAGTTAAGACAGAACAATACAACACCCATTTATTAGCCTAAAACTTCCACGACTGAACCCACTGAGATACATTGTTCACAGTTGCCAGCATAATACTCCAAAATCCACAACTGAAAGCTGTTCAGTTTTACTTAGCTGGTTTGTTAGATGTTCCTTGATAAGAATTTGCCATGAATATTTTACAAAGTATTTGGGGATATGTTTTTCAATTTGAGCTTGACAATTTTCAGTCTGTATAATTTCTGTCACTCAGTAAGGTTTGTCCTGCCTTTGACACATAGGAAAGAACTAGCATTTTTTTTGTAGTAGTACAGTTTGAAACACAGTTTGAAATGGCCCTGTGTGCATAGATATGACTTACTGGTGCTGCTCAGCCTCACCTGGAGCCTCCCCACTCCCCCTCTGCCCCCCACCAATGTGCCAAGTACCCCATTTCAGCAAAGCCTTGAGGATGTCGTGCCTCAGTGGATCTCAGTCCTACATTGTGGGTACTTGTAGCCTGGATGTTCCTGTCAGAAGCCTTTGGTCCTGCCCTGTCTTTGGCCCCACTGTCCTTAGCTCCTGGATGGGCTCCCTGGATGTCCCATGGGCCTCGGGCACCATTTGCTCTATCAGGGTCTGGGCCAACCTTGACTCCCAGATTACCCTTCCTAAGGAGCAGGCAGCCCTCACTGCTCCCTGGCACTGTCAGAAGACAGTCAAAAGACCTGAATGCATATGTTGCCTGAATTCTTTTTCTAGGCGATGACTCCAAGTATTTAAAAATGAATAAACCCATCTGAGAAGTATTTGTATTTATATTTTCAGTTCTGTTCTGGTTCAGCTTATAAGACTAATCTTGGGTTTATTGAACTTCTCTCTTGATCTGAATTTGAAAAAATAAATCGCTACCAAATAAAGGGCCACCAGATTAGTCACAGATTTATGTTCACCTCTATGTGTTTACTTTCAGCACAGATTATGAACTAATATGTATTTAATAGTGCAAATACACATGTACTGAAAATATGCAAACTTATATTTAAATATTAAACTATCTGAAGTCCTTGAAGAAAATGTTAAGCATGTAAATGGATATTTAGAGGCATTTTTTGTGGAGCACAGTACACCTAGAAAACTATATTATTGTGCCCATATTCCAGAAAATCCTAATGTCAGCATTTTATCTTTTTTGTCTAGAAAATTCCTTTTTCAATTCCTGTTGAATTTTCAATTCTCTCCTGAAGGAGTTTCTCTCAAGATTCTTTTCATCTTGTTTTTGATTTACCGAGTTCTACAAATTCATCACATTCTCTGCAGTTGATACTTACCCATATAATTCTACACTTTACAATAAGCAATATAAAATTTCTTTATTGCAGATACTGAAAGCACACAAGTTGAGAGTATAGAGATGGAAAAATAGCTCTTCCAGCATGTTTTTTAGGTAGCTCATGCTGTTCTTCAAAACATAGCATTTCTGCCTATTTTCAAAGTCAAATATAAGCAAAGCAGCTTTTACAGTGTCTTTCATGTGATTCAGGCCGTAGTGTCTGTTGCTAGGCAGGTAAGCCAGTTTCCTCAACCTTTACCTGGTCTAATCCAACAGTAAAAGCAGAATATTTTAACTCACCGTCTTCATTACACGTAGCCTGGTTTTAGTCCATTGTTCCTTTTACTAGTCTTTTCTTTGTATCTAAAATACTTATCCCCATTAATACATCCAAAAAGATTTCCCATGCTTACAAAACATAAATTGAGTAAATTCGTCTCCAGCCTTCAGATAATATCACGAACCGAATTAACCCTCCACGCAAAAAGGAGGGAAAAAAATAATTCTGGACATTAAGCAGTATTTGAATTTCTGTTTCTGGCTGGACAGAATAGTCTCGTTATTTCAACAGGAAGGCTTTGTTTACCTTTAATTGTGTAGATATCCAGCTTCCCTGGCAGCTACTGTAAGACTGCTAAAAAATCCCCCAGTATTTTAATTCCACACTTTTATAGGTATTCCACAAATTATCTTTATAGAATTATCCAGATTGCACTTTTCTCTAAAGATGAGGCTTTTTCCTTTCAACCTTCTTGCCACTTGTTTTTCTAATTATCAGTTACATGTCATATAATCTACTGCCAGGTTCTGGGGAAAAAAAAAAAAAAAAAAGAAAAGAAAATTCTGTGGGACAAATTTTTGGTTTAATCCTACTGGGAAATATTTATTGTTACTAAAAAATGTAATTATCTTCTCCCCAAATAGAATAACAGATTAATTTTAAAAAATAATACCATGCTAATTATGACTGGAAGACAGGAACACCAATAGGCCCATAGAACGCTGTAATATAAATGTACTTTTATAATTAAGCAGTGGCCATGAGGTTACAGTTACTGGTCAGGTGGAAGACAGGCTACTTTCACACATAAAGAAAATGGCTAGATGAATGCAATGCCTATGCATGACCTACCACACAGCCTTCTCACTCCCTGCCGCAACAACTGACAACTTGGAAGGACTAATGCTGCACTAGGAAGCAGAAAAAGACATTTTAACCTGTTTCTTCATGTCTTTGCTAACAGAATTTATGTATACTTCTGCAGACATTTTCAAAAATACAATAAGAATATTAGATATACCGTTTTCACATAAACAAAACTAAAGTTAAAATAAAAGAAATGATGGGCATAAAAAGAAAATACAGAAAGATTTTACACGGAATGGCAGAGGAATACCTGGAGTGTAAAAGACAGACTGGTAATAGAACACAATTCTGGTATATTCAACTATATCAGTGAAATACCAGGAGCTGCAGGTGTTGTCTTTCTGGACTTCTGTAAAGCATTTGACATAATCCTGCACAACATCCTTTTCTCTAAACTGGAGGGAGATGGATTGGATGGGTAGAATTCTTAGCGAATGAGGAATTGGTTGGATGGTCGCATCCAGAGGGTAGAAGTCAATGGCTTGATGTCCAGATGGAGATCGGTGATAATTGGTGTACCTCTAGAGTTCATATCAGGACAAATTCTGTTGAATATCTTCATCAAAATGAGGGAGAAAAACATTTTAGCTGTTCCTCTTGCAATAGGACAAGGGTTAAAGGATTTAAACTAAAACAGTGTCAATTTAGATATAAGAAAGAAGTTTCTTACAATGAGGGTGGTAACCCACTGGAGCAGTCTGTCCAGACAGGTGGTAGATGCCCCATCCTTGGAACAGTTTGGACTGGGCTTTGAGCAGCCTGATCTGGTTGAAGATGTCCCTACTCATTGCGGGGGGGTTGGGCCTTAAAATTCCCTTCCGAACCAAACCATTCTGTGATTCTATATGATAAAGATCCCAAATGAATTGACATCAGTACGATGGGTGCTGTCTGCTGAAATATATCTAGCAACATTCACATTTATGTAGAATTACTTGCCTGAGTGCATAAGAACTTGGTTTTACTTGCATAAATGAGTAGAAGAATTTAAAATACTTTAAAATCCTGGGCTTTTCTGATTGTAGAAATATATTTAGCAATTATCAATGACTCAGACCTTATGAGGAGCAAAAACTTCGGTTCAATGAAACCATTAACTATGCTCTTAAAATTGAAAGTTTCACGGATTTGAATATTCTGACACTGTATCTCAAGCTTTAAAATTTTGTTAAACCATGCGAGTACAAAATCCCATAGATCAAGGAGAAAGGAGCAAAGAATTTTTTTCAAAATCGCTTTTCTATTTGATATAAATTTCTGATTTTTAGTGCAATACTTCAACTTGGGAAAAAAAGTCACCTTCCTTAAAATCAAATTCACTCTCTTAGAAACTGAGATGAAGAATTGGTGACAGTTCAGAGGAAAATATATTTGCTACTCTCCTTTCACTGTCTTTTGACAGGATTTTGGTGTAGTTTTTTGGCTTATTTTCACTTACAATGCACTATAACAAATAAACAGGGGCTTTTGGTAGAGAATCATCAGTGGAATCCCACTCGAATTGTGCAGGGATGCATGCTGTTCAGCATATTCATAAATTATCTAGGGAAGATGATGAATTACAGAGTAAGTCTGCTGATGCTACTAAATTAGTGCAGGTAGTGAAAATGAAACCTGAGTGCAATACTGCAGAGCATTTCGTGCTATTGAGTGACCCCGTAGGAAATCTGAAGTTGATAAGTGATGGGCGTGTGGAGGAAGCTGAGCCCCCAGTTCTCTATGTGGAACATCAGAGGACTGTTCCGGTTGGCAGGTACCTCGGGAGGCACGTAGTTCAACCTCCCGCTCAGAGCAAGGTCTGCCGTGAGATCAGAGGTCAGCTATGAGATCAGTTACTCAGACTCGCCGCTGAAATCATCCAATCATTCTTCTTGCCTGTTGGATATTCAAGACAGGATTCACTGTTCTCCTGCTTCTCTTGGGATTCCAGGAGTGTGCTTCTTTTATCAAACGACGTTGTTATTCAAAACTAATGTGTTTGTTCTGTAGTCAAAAGGGTCTGACACAGGACTGTTTAAAGCAGGTACACTGCAACTTTTCCAAATATTATATAGGATCTGCAGAATTTCATTCACTATTTTCACACTTCTATTTTGATATGAGGAAGGGTTTTGTCTTCTTTTTTATAAAAAATTATCATTCAGTAGTATAAAGCATATATTTGCTACTTGTTTATTTCTATGAAATATTGTTTGTTACTCCAAGTATTTCTTTTGAAAGCACGTTTGAAGCCAGTATGATTGGTGCCTAAATTTCTGTCAGGTCTCAAATATTAAGGTATTTTTAGGAAATCTTACCTGATGAAATATCTGCAAATTAAGATCCATTAAAGTGGAAACGCTGAAAGAAGCTTTGATATGACACAAAGTGAAATATTACTGTTTGGGCTTTCAGCAAATATATTGTCATTTTCAGCATTTTCAACGAAATCTATGCCAATTAATGCTATTGATAACCAGTTGCATAAAAAGATATAAAAACAAAATTCACATCAGACTTCATAGAAAAATAAGTGACTGATGTATGTCAAACAAAAAAAAAAATGTTTCAAAATGTGGACTAAATGTTGCTTGGCAACAGAATGTTTGACTAATGCTGGGGGTGTATATTTATGCAGTTATTAAAACAATGCTGCTTATAAGCAGGAGGGAAAGCACTGTAGTAAAATATGAACGCCTCAGTAATCATTATTTAAAAGTCTCACACTCCTGTGTCGTTAGTGAAAAAAACCCAATAACTGAAAACACAACAGCCTTAAAATCACAGTCTATTTCTATTGAGATACAACTGCATTTGTGGCAGGTATTAAGGTGGATATTTTAAGAATTTTATTTTCTTTTGGGTTTTAGTTTAATTTGATAATTTGGTTTACAAAAATACCTTAACCCACAAATATTTGCTTCCCACAGATGTAGGACAGATAACTGATTTGTCTTCCAAATTATCTAAAGATAAGGAAGCTGAATAAATCCAATATGTTTTGTCCAGCATTTAATATAAGATACATTTTTAGACTCTACACCCACAATTTCCATTTAATTTCTAGTCAGAAACGAAGAAATTAGGTCATTTGAGCTGTTGGAATATTTGCAATAATCTGAGAAGGTGCAGAATCACCAATAACTGATATGAAGTCTGGGTGAAGCTCTGTTACAAGTCCAAATCCAAAACGAAACATTTTTAATGGACAATTTAATTAATTTTAAATTGCCCTAGCTCAGAGAGCAGAAAGACTTCAGTACACGTTTTTGTAAGTCATTTTATCTACTTTGCCTTCCAGAATTTAAGATAAAATTTTAGCCCGAGGGCACTGGGGTACCTACCTATGTAAAACTGCTAAAATTAGAATAGTTCTCCTAAAATATACAATTTAAATTTACCTCCGTAATAGTGAGTTTGTGTATTTCCAGCTGACTAGTTGAAGTAACTAAATATGGTCCAATTAAAAAAGCTATTCACTTCCTCAGAGTATTTTAATTTGGGTTAAATAAAATAAAATCTTCCTTTGCAATGAGATTGTGTGAGACTTTAGAGTAATGCTCTTCTATGGAGTTGTAAGAGATATGAAAAAATCATATGTTTCCACAAATGGTAAAAAGATGCTTTGTGTACCATGACATAAATTTCAGGTGGGTTATACTTGTACACTGTCACTATAATGGACTAAGGATTGGTATCAGAATTTATCTCTTTGAGTTTATGTAGGGAAATCTGGTTTGCATTTCTTCACATTCCTTCAATATTTCATCATATTTGTTTTGAGCACATTTTAATTAGGCAGGGAAAAAATATTTAAATGTATTTCTGGAGAACTTAGCAATTCAGGGCTGAAATGGAAAAGCCAGTCTTCTCTAATGCTACATCATAAACTCTTCTAGAGTGGTACATACCTGAGGTAAAGTATTGCAATACCTAGAAGCAGCAAGATCACTAAAAGCCAAAATTTTGATTTCATCTCTGATCTTCCTTCTTTCCTGTTATAGGCTTGTATTAGCCGGTGTTCAGCATTATTTTGATTCATTATAGGTATTTCTGATGCTTCAGTTGTTAAGGGACCATATGTAAGTGCATGTATATACAGCAGAACTATCCAGACACAGATTACATACACCAGTCATTCCAATAGCTTCACTTCCAACATCGGGGGGGAAATGAAACCATCACAGGGAGAAGCAATAATCTGAGGTTGCAGCAAATGTTTTGCTCTAAATACAGAACTTTCTTGTCATGTACACTAATCTCTTCTTTCAAAGGAGGAGGGATATTTTGCCTAGGTGTGTTACCCTCCTCCCTTCTTGGGTCATATTTCAGATGTTTCTAACCCTGCACAAAGAGCATCCGCCAGCAAGATAATTTAAAAGTATAATGCAGTTATTTATTGGCTGATGCACACAGAGATATCTAGGATTTAACAAGCTACTAGACTAGGTACTAATATGCACTCTGGCATGATAAGACACCCAGAGTCTCCACTGGCCAGGCAGGCACCAGCCTGGAGGGGAAGGGCCAGTTTCCACTGCCCCTGAAACAGATCCTTTTTCACTGATCCTGCTTTTTCCTCTAGGGTTTTATAACATTTCATGCTGACGTTCTTCCGCTTGAAACCTTGAGCTTCTAATCATCCACTCCCAACAATCCTAATCTATTCACAGTTTTGCCTTTCTTATCTTGCATACCTCGACTCCACAGAGTTCCTCTCAACTTAGCAGTTTCCTCGGAGGTCTGAGCCAAGGTTATGAAGCTACGCCATATCCATTCTAGGTCTTCACAGGCAGCCAAACCCTGTGGAGAGTGAGGAGGCTGTTGCAGAAGGGATCACAGAGAAAGATGCGCAGAGGTGCCGTTCAGTGCACGACCAAAGACAGCAGCAAAAGCGGGACTGACCCCAAAAAGCTGTTGAAACTGCACAGATTTCCAAAGTGACTCCACTTTCATACCATCCTAATCTTCATGACAGTCAGTTCTATACAGCACTCCCCATCTTGCTATCTACCCCTGCACACACACTGAATCTCATTTAGAGTCGGGGAAATGGCTTGACCAAACCCTGGATTTTAGCATAGCAGATGTCTTACTGGATTCTATTATTTCTACTTCAAATAGTGCCATGTGCAGTACACCACCAGAGATTAAAGTCTGTATGGGAAAACATGGCTTCATTCCTTTCACTTCAGAGAAAAGACAGAGAAAATACTTTTGCTCTCTACCTCCCATATTGAAAAGAAAGATAGTTTGAAAGTAGTTACATCTTTCATCTTTCCACCTTTCTTACCTCTAATAGGAAGCAGGTACAGGAACAAATGGAAATTCTTATTTTTTTGGCAGAGATCTCCGTCATCTCTGATATGACTACATATCTGGAGTTTCTGCAAGCAGCATAAACACATCACTGCATTTCTGATTAAAAATATTCTAGATAGCAATTTATTATCTTCTAGTTGATTCTACAGTGCCCACTCTTGAAAACTCACTTAAGCCTGACCATGAGTTTAGTAGAGGGGAGGTGGATGGATCACATTTCCCAAATGAGTTTAAAACAATCACGTTAATTCCATTAGGTAATTTTCATGGTGATTCACCGTAGCCAATACAGGTGAAAAATGAACACTACATCCCACACGCACTTGCTTGTCTAAGTTTGAGAGTCAGAATGCTGTCCAGAGACTGAGGGAAATTCATGCAGCTATTGTGTAGTTAAATTATGCTCACTAGACAGGAAGGAATTTTGCTTGTTTGCAGGAGTATCTAGGACTCCAAATGAACTACTACAACAGACCAATTAATTTTCCATACCTTATCCCTTACCAGTTTTAGCAAATGCCAGACACTTCAGACAAAGACAATTGTACAGATGGTACTGTCCCACAGGAAGACAGCAACTTTAGTTCATGTGTTTAGCTCTTTTTATAGGCAATCAAATAATTATTGTATTAAACTTTATTTTATGTACACACAGTTAGGGTTGGTTTAGACATGAATAAGTGTTTATTGACTAAATCAATAGTCTTATCCATGTTACAGAGCAAATAAAATAGTTACGAGAATAAAATCAGTTGTTACATTAACCACTTGGAAAGAATTCTCAGGCTAAGCTTTAAACTAATATTGCCTCATTAGGTTATATTCTGATTAAGAAATAGACAGGAACAGAAGGAAGTAATTTTTTAGAAAAAATTAGTCTTCCATTTCCTTTCCACACTTTAGATTAATTAGAATTTACCACTAAAAGACCCAGACAGTACAATTAAGTTTTACAGCAACCATATTAAGCTTTTTAAAAATTGAGCTTTGACTTCCCCATAAATCCCAGGGGTACTTACAATCAAATTAGGCTTTGTCATCTGAAATAACAGAATGAGATACATAACATGCCACACACTCTCTGGTACAGGAATCCAGCTAATCAAGAAGGTGACCTAGCATATTGCTACGTCAAAAATATGGCAGCAGTACAACACTACTCTATTTCCATATATCTGGAAACATCTCTCTACAGAGAATGTATACCTGTAAAAGTTATTTCATGTGCCTTCTCCTTGACATCAGCACTGAGCTAGAGCAGAATCAACTCTGCATGACAAATAAGTCGTAGAGTGGATTTCGTGTCTTGTTCTCTTCCAGTTGTAGCGTGTCCACAAAATGGCCAAGCTGCTTCCACGTGTATTAGGTGTTAAATAGGATGTAAATAATTTCCCTTCTCTGATGTTCTATTCTGAACTCATTGCCAAAAGCCTGTGTTGTATTTTTAGTTGACAGCTCTGCTCTCCATGAACACAATTGTTATAATAACACTATATTTCACAGACAATATCCAAATTAATAACTCGTTAACAGAATTATTTTAGCAACTTGGTAAGTGATTTGGCTCAGCTATTTTTCTGAGAGAGTCTTTTGGTTAAACACTGGGTCATTGACCAGACCAGATGAGAAAAGTCTGTTTCATTGCTTCTGCTTCATACGTAGTGCGCTATAACCTCTCTGAAATTAATTCATAAGGTTGCTGGAGTGAATACTGGCCTCTATAGCAGAAAGTTCATTAAGGATTTTCTTTAAGTGTCCATGAGAAAATTCATTAACCCAAAACAATGAGTCCAAGGCAGCCAATAGGAAGCACTCTTAGTTCATGTGAAAGCCTATTCCACTTTGAGAATTAGGTGACTTCCTCTAGTGGTAAAAATCTTTGTGTTCTCCTCCATAAAGAAAGAAAGAAAAATCAGATATTTCATTCAAAATATGACCACAAAAAGATTGTGGGGATAGTATGGCCCCAAACAGCAATCATCACTTCCAAACACGAAAGCTGGAGCTGCTTCTTTGTCTGATGAGGAATTACACACCTCACAGGAGAGTAATCTACCTTCCAGGTTAAATTATTTAGAAGTGGAAAGTTTTGAGATGAATACTCTCCTGCTATTCAGTTAATGTTTTCTAGTGATTAAACTATTCAGTTAATATTAGCTTAGGCATAGAGGGCTGTGAATGTATATTTTATTAGGTGTGATACACGTGTGCTGACCTGCTCATCTTAAGTGACTGTGAGGTATGTCTCAGTACGCCCAGAAATAAAACTTTAAGCTTCTGGACAAACGTACAAACATTGTAAAGTGGCTCCTGCAGTGAATTCTGCGACCTTGAAACAAAGCAACAGTTCTGGATTAGAAAAAGTAAACAGGGCTTCAGAGAGACAGTCTGCATGTTGAACAATCTCCAAGAAACAATCAGGTGTTCTAAGTGCTATTTAGGTCCTATTCAAGCATTTACATTTTGATCTGGTTAGCTGGTTGGTTTCTTGTCTTTGTTTTGTTTTGAGCTTTGTTTTATTTTGAGAGAGGGAGTGGAGAACTGTTGCTTGTTTGCTGATATTTTTAAATTACCGTATTACATGCATTCTTGTGACATTAGGCATGGAATGTTTCTAGCAAATCAAATATATCATTTCCAAACTTTCAGCACTATGCAATCTCACATGTACAGTGCTTATGTCCAAAAACCCCACTCATCTTTTCTTTTGTCTTCAGGTTATCAGAAAATAAGCACTCAAATCCTGCATTCCTTGAACATCAGTTTGCTATGCTTGCTTCAGAAACAACTACTTATTGAAGTTGGTCTTGCTGCTAATACAAAATAAATAATACCAGCAAATGCAGGTTAGTTGCCTGAGAGCTGTTAATGTAGATTTCCAAAAAAAAATCTTACAAAAGGACATTTTCTTGCAATTTGGATGCTAAATATTTTAAAGACAAACTGTTGCTGAGAAACTTTTCCAGAGCTGACAGTGGCTGAGTGAAGTGCTGGTGAAAGATAGCAGAGATTCAGTGGGTTTTCCTCCTCACAATGACATTACAGTCCAGACCTATGCAGATACATGACTGTGGTATGCAGAAAATTTTGCCCACTTCCATAATTTTGAGCACAGTTTGAGCCAGGCAGCTCCCATTCTAACAAAACATCAACAGCACACACTGATAATTGATATTAAAATTTAAAGAAAAAATGTAGTGTAATTTCTGTTTTGACAAATAAAATATACAATACATTCATATCTGTTTTCATTCATGTTAGTATGAGTACTTGACACCTCACAGATTATGGACTGTTTTCAACAGGTAATATCGATCATCCTTGAAATTATATTTGTCTTATGGCATCCGACACATCTCGCATGCTTTGTGGTAGCTTTTTTTGTTTCTGTAGCATTTGCAATGGATGGAAATATATTACCGGCAATACTGCATCTTCAAAAGAACCATAAAGAGGCACTCAGGAACTCAATGAAAGATTATACCTCTTTCTAGTAGACAGAATGCTTAACTCCATTAGTGTCATAGGCTGATTAAATCCTCCTACATCGCATTTCAAATGTACTGCAACCAGTTATGATAGTACCTTGTAGCTCAATACATCCTTACTTTTCTATGGTCCTAAAGATTTGTAAAACAATTTTCTGGGATAGCCTGTAAATGAAATGACTTATTGTGCTATAGTGATGCCTAACTCAGTTTTGTGGCAATAAAAGTGATTAAAACATATGCAGTCAGGTGGGTGTTGTATAGAAAATAACTGTGAAATAAGTCTTGATTGTAGACTTCAGAGGGTTTTTCTGAACTACAGCAGAAAAGTGAGAGACTACGTGAACCAGCCAGCTGGAACTGAGAAAGGAATAAGATACATTCATTTTCAGTTAGGTCACTATTGTGGCAACGTCTTGTTACTTTAATATTTCACCTGAATGATAATATCACCAAGCCAACACTGAAAAGGATGAATTCGATCCCTAGTGTAACATCTAGCTAGATCCATCTAGCCAGCACATTTCAAAACGATTTCTGATTATTTGGTTGTTCCGTTTATTTCCATATCTCTAACATCACACAGATGCTACATTAGTATCACAGAAATTACTGAATGCTTTCAGCAGTATCTCCAGGATTTATCACATGCTCACACTGAAAGTTAGTTATTATGGGTTCCTGACTGAAATAAATAAACAGATCACATCTGTACATACCAGATTGCAAAGGCAGAAAGTTTGGCATTAAGAAAGCCTAAGATTTTTTACAACAACAACAACAACAACAACAACAACAACAACAACAACAACAACAACAACAACAACAAACAAAAAAAAACCAAAAAAAACCCACCCAAAACAAAACAAAAAACCCAATAATTTTTACATTCAATGCTTGCATTTTTGTGAGGGCTAGAAATGTTTAGTATATCCAATGTCTCTCATCTCTTGCCATCAGTGAAGAAACAACTTCTAAGACATATCAGGACACTCTACTGTCCTGCTTAAAACAGAAACAGACTAAATCCATTGCTGTTCTCAGACTGACTTCCACCAGTTTTGAGATCTTCCCAGTAAGGTTACTGCAATATACTGTGTGCAGGTTTTTCATTCACGATGTTCTTTAATCTTATGTTGAGATGGACGGGATGTTGAGTTGGTTAAAATGCTACTGCTTGATTCACATAAATGCATTTGTTATAATTTTGGTTTTTATAAGTAAAAGTTTAATACTTGCCAAGCGTACTGGGTCTGGCTGGGATGGAGTTCATTTTTTTCATAGCAGTCCATATGGCACTTTTGATTTTAAATCTGTGACTATAACAGCATTGATATTACCCCAAAGTCTTAGCTACTGCAGGGCTAATATTGATGCTCACACAGCATCAATACACCTGTTTCTCACTCTGCCCACACAGAGAGTAGGCTGGTGGCAGGAAAGAGGTTGGGTGGAGACAGAGCTGGGACAGCTGAGCTAAATTGTCCAAAGAGCTATTCCATGCTCTGTAATTGTCATCCAGCAATGAAATGGGGGGAGTGAGCGAGCAGCGGGTGGGTGCTTAGCTCTGATTGGGGTTGAACCCACTGCAAACTGCCTTAATCTTTGCCCTCTATTACATATCCCTGTATTTCAGCAGAGATATTTACTAGGAAGATCTTACACTTGGATTACATTATACCTTACCCGAAACTCGGAAATGCTCAATTATGTAGTGGTAGACATATCACTTTACACATTAAGACCAGAAATGAAAAAGACAGAGAAATATACGGGAAGGTGAGATACACACAGATTAGATACCCAATACTGTCAAAGTGAAATCCTACCATCCTTAAAGCTAATAACAACATTCAAATGGAGTTGAACAAAGCCAGTATTTCAGCTATGAAATTTCCCATCATTCTTATAATTCTATTCAAATACTATTAGAAGCAGACAAATAGGGTGGAAATGTCATGTGTACTAATGCTAATTCCCATGTCCTGGAAAAGTGAGAACAAATAATTGTCTTGATTTCCAAGATGCATAGCAGCCTTGGTAATACTGGGGTTTAGTAATATACTGCCTGACATATCAAAGGACACAGAAAAGTATCTAATCAAGGCATCAGTATTCAAAGCAGAACTAGCACCAAAGTAGGACATTTTCATGTTGTTTTTAAATAGTATTGTGTAAATATTATATAAGGAGGACTTGGCGGAAGCTGAAATACTAGAAACTATTTTCTTTGGTTGTGGAGGTAAAGCTTCATTCAGCCTGCTCATTTTCACCATGATTTTTCTGGGTTTATAACTGGAGGTGCACAAATTATTGTGCTGCAAAGGTAGTGATAGTTTCAGGGCAAGATTTCCTTAGTTTATTATTGATAGTTTGCACTGTGGGCCAGGAGAGAGAAGGAAAAAAAGAACTTGCATACTGAAATCAATACAAATAATAATAGCCTCTTACAAGACAAGCCTCAGGGGTTGAATATCTCTGGGTTCCTTTTTTAACATAAATGATCTCAGTGGATTATTGTCTCAATGTTTTGTGCTGTCAGTCACCGTCAGCCACCAGCTCTCTTTTTGGTCCCATGGAAATCTTCTCACTTCTATGTGCCAGAATAAAACAAAATTACATAGCAGCAGGTAGCCCATGGTGGCTTTCCTGAATGTCTTCAGCAGAACTGTATTACAACAGAAGCAGTAATCCATGCTGTTCATGGCTCTTTTTCAGACACACATCCTGTCAGTCAATGCTGAAGTGGCCAAATGTGTTCCCGCATTATACCTAAACTTTCTCGTTGCAGAGCAACTTGCGGCTGGGGCTCAATTATTTGTCTTGCTTTATTTTCACTTATTTTTAGCAAGGAAAACACACTGAAAACCAAAAAATATTCATTTGGGTTACAAGAACATTCATATTTGATAACTTTGCTGTCAGTTTAATAGGAATGTGCATCAGGATTCTGCAGGATTGATATTAGGTAAACTGAAGACATTCAGGTATCTCAGTATTTTCAGTGTGCACGTATAGCAACAATACTTGGTGCCTATATTTTCCCATGAATTTCTTTTTCCTAAGCAACCCACTTACTTCTGTTATTCTACTTACTATTATATTACGTACCGAGGAAAACAGACAAGTTTTCATAATTCTTTTGGCATCATCATAATAGGTTTTTTCTTATTAGTCATCTTCATGTATCTACGTAAATATTCAGTGAAAATACATTCAAATTAAGTTTCAATGTTTATAACTTTTATAATTGTGTAATTATATTCAGAAGGTACAATACCTTCCATAAAATGAATTATATATCTTTTTAAAAAATAGATTATCATAATCCTCTTTAATGAATTATTCAGTGGTTATAGAGAACATATCATAGTCTCTGTATTTCTGCATTTTTATTTTACAATTTTACTAAAATAATAAGATTTTTTGTAACCACAGGTATATTTTCATTGAATACCTTTTGATTTTTTTGTTCCCTTTTATACTCAGAAAATTTAAGAACATAGGAGTGAAATTAATTAAGATGTCTGTATTTCCTGCATCTTAGAAAGAAGATGAGCAATTGGCATTTGACTCATTTTTGACAAGTAAAAACGTTTTTTCTCTCCAGGGATCTTTTCCTGCTAACTATTCAGCTTTTGCGGACATTTTGGGTCACATGCAACAGTGACAGTCTTATAAAACTGTCTCAAAAGAAATGGACAGAAAGTAGAGGTTTTGACCAACATGAGAAAGGTTGCTGAAAGACAATTTAAAAACCCCAGTCTTAGTGTATCACTCACCTGTGTGTACCCACGCAATATTAATTCCTTAAGACCACATCAGCTGGAGAAATGCAGGAATATACTGCCAGAAGCTACACAGTGAAACTAAAAAATGGGCAATAAACCAGCATATCAAAGACAATTTGGTACTTTTGCCTTGCTCCTCAAAGCTAAATTAATGCAAATGGAAATTGCAAGCAGTACTTTCAAAATAAAACCGAAAGTGTTAAAGAAGCAGAGATCCTGAATGTGTTTCAAGCACAAAGGACAGGAAAACAGGAGGTCTAGCCCTTAATGTTGAAGTGTTTAAAGATCGGTATTTTCCTTTCTTTCTTAAAACAGTCTCACATAGTGCTAGGAAAAGAAAAGAAATTTTAAAAAGGACCTTCTTTTCATTGCTGTGTGGCAGACTCTATGCTGATTGATGTTTACATCCAGCGTCTGATTTGGCAGAAGTGCATGTGACTTTGGAAACACGTGATCCTTTTTCTGGCTACATTTTGATCATAACTCTTTATGAAAAATTTATTTTTTCTTAGTATTTAGTGTCTCTTCCATTTACGGAAATGTTTTTTCTTGTACACACTCTTCTATGGTACATTTAGTAGTCATGTCAGACTTTCTACATTGTTTATTCTAATCACAATTACTGATGTCACAAACCTTTTCTCTGCAGCACAGTTTGTATTTTATGGTTATACATTATGTCAAATTATTAATACTGTGTATTTCTTTGCATTTATGAGAAACCTAATTTGTGATGCTCTGCACAATATTATGGAAGTTGTAAGTGTAGGCCAGTTGAAGGTAAATGCTGTTTTTCTCTGACTTAATGGTAATTTTAAAAGCAGGAAAAGTAGCATTAATTCTCTGATATTTTCAGCCAAGCTAAAACTAATGACTGTTTCTGTCACTTAATTGAAGTGTGAGTTAATTGCCTTTCTTTCCGTTTAAAACCCCTACTTACATCTTTACCATAATTAAGATTTCATTCCAGTGCTTTTTTAGTCTTTAAACAAAAAGCAGTACTAACTTATCTTGTCCAAGGATCAGAATATAGAATGTCAAAATCCCTTCTATTACACTAATATTGCTATTATTTTTTGTACTTACTTTAATTTTTTACTTTTGTTTGTACTCTCACCGGTAAGTTGGTATAATTATGTCTTCTCACATTGTCATCTCATTTTCTAAATGTGTAACCCTTCAAACCTTGTCAGATGGGAATTTAGGAGCAAGACAGGCACAAGAACAGAACCACTCCACTGACTGAGAAGTTCTTTCCAAGAATGGTAGAGTTGAATTTTCTAATTTATCACATGCACAGACATTTACACCTATGATCCATACAGAAACACACTCCCACTCCGCTCTACATCTGTCACCATGGACGTGAGGGACATCTGCAGAGCTATTTCAGACCACCCAGAGCTATTTGCATTATGTATTCTTTCCAGCTTAGATGACTGGCATGAGTTTCCACTGGCCCTGTTGGTCATATCACCCCAGGAGAGTCCCTTGGATACTTCCCAGGTTTAATGCCAATTAGCCATTTTTACTTAGATATCACCTTCTGGATTCCTGCCTCAAACGCATTATTAGGGAAGCAGCTGTCTAAAGTTCATCCATCCTTCATTTTTTTCCCCCTCTACATGACTAAGCCACTAGAAATGAGCAGGTGTAGTTGAGAGCTTTTGGACAATGACCACATGAGTTTTTGGTTCCATGACCACAGTATTTGGGTTGTTTTCCCAGAGCATACCATAAAAACCACTTAATGAGAGAAGAGGTGGAGTTTGCCCTATGGAAAAGCTCTTGCCAAACCAGGAAGCAATCTGAAAAAGTTGAACTTACAAAACTATTGGCCTTGGGATTTAAAAATTTTGCATTCTTCAAAACCGAAAGCAATATGACCGCCCTTCTTCACAAATCATTAGTAACTTTTGCATATAGGGTCGAGTTGGAGATGTTTTACCCTCACTTAGGCATGGCATCCTGCTAGAGGAGGAAAGAAACTCTTTAATTGAAATGTAATATATTTTGTGTATCAACAATTTTTTTTCCATTTTCATCAGTCAATGAATGTAAAACACTTATGTCTAGGACCTATCATACTCTTGGTGACAATACAAAAGATAAACCTGTGCCAATGTACACTCTACCGGAGGAAAGGGGCAAATTTGTTTTTCAGAAACAGCATATTTTAATGTAAAAATGTGCAAAGTAAAAATATGTAAAGTAGGGTGCAGAACATTTTTTATTGTCTTCTCTTGAAGACTTTAAGATTTTAGTATTTCCAATTTTGTCAGAGGCAGACAAATAGTAGGACTGGAACACTTTAAATGAGGCCTCTCAGTAACCTCGTGCTGCTCATTGTCTTATACTTTGTGCAGCTTATACATGCATGGAGATGAAAATGGCAACTATCTCTTCAGCCCCCCTTTTTCCTGATATCTAAGACACCGAGATCCTTACCACTAATAAAGTGATTAGTGTTTCTATTTAGTCAGTATTATCTGTTTAGAAAAGCAAACAAATATTAGACAAATTGCCACCATTACGTTGTGCCTTTTAACTGGCCTGCCTGCATGTTTTCCTGTTGGCTCGCTAGCTCTGTCCTACTTTTTCTCAGTGAGTTATTTCAGATGAGATTATAAACCCTTAGAGAATTTATCTTCATTTCCACAACACATCTAATACAATGAATCTCTAACCCTAACTACAGCTGTTCATTATTATTTATAAATAAAACAATAGCTTTAAGTTTATACATTCAGTTTAACTAACTAAAGACAGCTTAGCACTTTATCTGTGTATAGCATCTCTTTATTTTTACTCATTTTTCATAATCCTTAAAGCAAGTCTTACAGCATGTGGGAGCAAAGTTAAGAAGAAAAAGTAATGAAAGAAACCTCACCTGAGCGATCCTAAGTTGACATTTATTATGATAGTTACTTGTGATCACAAAGAGCTGTCTGTAAAAAGACAGTTTAATGTTACTGTAAGTTCCATTATGAATGCAAAATTCTAACGTACTAGTATTTGGATGCGGTGTGCTGAAGGAAACAGCTCTCTGTACCTCAGAGCTGACAGCGTCTGGCCCTAGGTCCAAATCACACTTCTGTGTTGTGGCATATGAGAATTTTATACCATTGACCTTGGTTTTTTTTCAAACATCATACCTCCAAAATACATTTTAAAGTTTACTTTAAGATTTTCTCATAGTTTTCACTTTCATATTAAAATTTTGTACCCCAGACACTAAAAATTATACTTAAAAATGCATAAACAAGGAAAACCTTTGTCTAATCATGATCTCATATTAATGATTTAATATAAATATGTCTTTAACATTAAAAAATTAAAATTTACATTGAATATGTAATACGATATGCTCTTTTGATCTGAGTTAAAAAAATAAAAAAAATAAAACCGGAAGCCTTAGAAATATGGCTCTAAGGTGGAGTGACTGGATGTTTCCGTATAAGAACATTTCACTTGGTTTGCTATTTTTGAGATGCAAACAATTAACAGCATATAAAAAGCTTGGTTTTCTTGCTGCACCACCTTATCTCCAAGTGTCAATGGTATCCATATCTACTTTGGGCCTGTCTGAAAAGCTATATACTGAATTCTTTCCAAATGATAAAATGTCACTTATCAGGACTTGGAACACTGCTAACAAACAAATGTGTAACAATTCCTCCTCATGCATCTCTCAGCCTTTGTGAGCTGCTGAATGCAGAGGAAGATGAATGTTAGAAACAGCAGCTGGAATTTACAACTGTTAAAATAATAATGAGGAAAAAGCCACTAAATCAGCCATTGAAACTGTTGTTTTTGGTTTCTGTGTAGTCTGTTTCTCAGCCTTGCAAATTTTGAAGTTCATCCATGATCTTGTTAGAAAGCTGCAGACATGCTATTGACAACTGCTTTTTAAACTCCTACCAAGAATTCTTCAGCGCACTTTTATGACATCCTGTGTAACACATGGAACTTAGGGAAGATAAATCGCAATATGAACAACTTTATTTCCCATGAGCATTTTTTCCTGTACTCTTTTTTCCTCTTTAGCACAGTTTATTTACTGTAAGAAATGCTACTCTTATTCAAGCATCATATAATCCATATAAAGCACATTTTATTTCAGAATAAAAGTTCAAAATCAGTAATTCATTGGAAAAATTTTAGCATTTACTAGCTATTACTTCATTGTGATAATTTCTAAGCAATTGTGATCTAAAATATATCTTTGCATTTTAATTCAGGATATAGTAACAAGCATGCAAAACATTCTAACACATCACCTTTACACAATCTTTCTGTTTTATTAAGCCATAGTCTTAAAACTAACAATCTTTGTGGCTAACTCTCATTTGAGAGTACTGTTTCTGTGATCCCCACCCCTTCTACCATTCAAATTACAACACACGATATTTAGGGGTGTGTTTGTGCAGCTTTTCTTGAGAATTACAGCATCATGAAATTCTAAAAAAATACTCCAGCATAATTAGCAGTTAAATATACCCATATTACAGACAATTTATTTTGTAAAATTCATTAAAAAGTTAATTTTGTCTGCTCTCTGTCATAAAATATTTATAATTTACCTCTGTTAAAATATTTTCCCTTCACAAATTCATGGTTCAACATTGACAGCTTATTGATGGTGACAATAGGGCTGAGCGCCTATGGGTAAGGATCAGGGAAATCTAGCAAGGCAAGCATCATGGTGGGAGTCTGTTACAGACCCCCCAGACAGGACAAAGAGGAAGATGAAAATTTCTGTAAGCTGGAACCTCTAGGCGTTGTTCTCGTGGGAGAACTTACCAGATGTCTTACCAGAACTTACCATCAACTTACCAGATGTCTGCTGGAAATACAATATGGCAGAGAGGAAAGAGTCTAGAAGGCTTCTGGAGCAAGTGGAAGAGAGCTGCCTGACACAGCTGGTGAGGGAACCAGCTAGGGAAGGCACCCACTGGACCTGCTGTTTGTCAAGAGAAAAGGGCTGGAGGGAGATGTGGTGCTTGGAGGCCATGTTGGGCATGGAATGATACAGCTTTTGATCTTTGGAGAAGGGACTCAGCAGAACTGCTGCCTTGGACTGCCGAGGGACAGACTTTGGCCTGTTTAGGACACTTGTTGACAGAATCCCTTGGGAGGTAGTCCTGAAGGGCAAAGGCATCCAGGGAGGCTGGACCCCATTCAAGAAGGAAGTCTTACAGGCACAGGATCAGGCCATTCCCATGTGCAGAAAGACAAGCCAGTCAGGAAGGTCAGTCTGGCAGAACAGAGATCTTTGGCTGGAACCTGGGGGAGGAAAGGAGACCTTATGGTCTTTGGAAGAAGGGGCGGGTAACTCAGGAGGATTACAACAATGTCATGAGGTTACACAGGGAAAAGAAGAGACGGGCCACTGCCTGTTCAGGATAACAGTGTATGAGATTTTAGAAGGACAAAAAATTTTAAAAATAGCCAAATGACAATCAAATTTGTTTATAAACCACACTAATGAGCATAATATAAAAATTATATTAGACAAATCAAATATGGACTAAAATATGTCATTTTTCAAATGTAACATTAATTGGGATTTTATGGCTAGAGCTTCCAATTTTTATTAAATGTTTCAAGTACTCTTACAGCAAGAGGTCATTTTGATTTCAGCTGGATAATCAAGCAGAAATAATCTATAAGTGTTTTCTTGTCATAATAGTATGCAGGCCTAGTAATTCAGAAATGTTATTTTCTCATTGAAATTTATTCCATTTCCTGAAACGCTGTTCTTCTCTTAGTTGTTTTCCTTCTGTTTCCTTACATTTATAAGCATCAGTTTGTTTTTCCTACAGTTTCTCATTTGCAGAACAAAAACCGTTGTGCGTGCTCTGTCCATTGCGCCATTCCTGCCTATTACTTAGACATGCGAAATGAAGATAAACTGTCCTCATTTCAGAATGGCTTGAGTTTTAAGAGCTTAGCTGCTTTTTGTTAGGAACTTAACTTTTGATCATTAATTATTAACAAAATTCTGTAAACATCTGACAAATTATAAATGTGATCAATAAACCTTTAGAGGTATTTCAGAAGAAAAGGTGAACTCTCCTTTAAGAGAGTAAAACTTTGGGAGATTACTTGTAGCCTCAGTTAGCCAGGGAGCACAAAGTGATCTAGCTCAGAGCACAGATAAATGATGATTTTCGATGGTATTTTTACTAAAAAGGTAGCACATTAAAAGTTTACGGCAAGTAAGATTGCTTAGCATATCAGGATACTGTTTATCCTTAATACATTCTGGGAGGCTACTTGAAGGACACTTTCAGTGCATGGGCCTGTATACATAATACAACTTTTTATTGTTGACAGAGTCCAGAGCCCTGTGAGTATTTTTACAGTACATTATTTTTTAGAACCAATAAATTACTCATCTGAACTATCCAAGTATAAACATGGGGACTTTTTTTCAGGCTTAAATATGATACTATTACAATGAATTATGGATTTTTGTGCTTATCTGATTTTGATTAGGTGCAATAAATCACGATCATTTATGATTGCTTCTGAACTTCATACAAGTTTTTTTCATATAGTCTGTCCTACACTTGTAAGGTTCCTCAGAGTTATACTTTGAAAGATATCAGACAACTCCAAGATAGCATTAGACTGATTTAAAACTCTTTTAATAAATTTAAACATATTTTCACACCTCTTTTTCTATTCCATATACAATTATAAAAGCTCCACAAATAAAGAGTGAACTCAAAATTCTAAGTTTTTTTTAAAGGACAGAAGACAGATATTTAAAAAGATTTTTTTTTAAAAAAAAGCCGATATGCTCCAGTTACACAGACTAAATTAACAACTATTAACAGGTGATTCATCTAACAGCAGCCTCCAGATTAAAAAACAAAACAAAACAAAACAAAACA
The DNA here is from genome assembly GCA_013397755.1 of Cnemophilus loriae. Lineage (NCBI taxonomy): Eukaryota > Metazoa > Chordata > Aves > Passeriformes > Corvidae > Cnemophilus > Cnemophilus loriae. The sequence goes on along the minus strand of VZTF01004373.1, from coordinate 5,037,731 downwards.
AAACAAAACCGAAAAAGACAAGTCATCTTTAGGCCATATGTGAGATATGTGAGTGCAGCTGTACTCTATACCACAAACATACCCCCGAGGAAAAAAAAGAAATCTACTTAATCTCACCTTCTTTAACGCAGTCTGTCATGTTTCTGTATCCTCTATGTTATCCAGAAATGGCATTACTGCATTACGAGTTCAGCCAGTTCCTCAGTGGAACTAAGATTTTACCTTAACACTCTTTTACTGTGATTAATTATTCTCCTATTCTACTATCTAACTCTGAATTTCTAATTTTTTACTTTTTTTTTTTCTCCTGCCCGTATATATTACTTCTGTCTAGCAGGATGTATCTTTCTTTACTTTCATTTCTTCTTAATGTCTCTATATTCTCCTGTATTATAGTGCAGTTTGTTACGCTACTGGTTAGGTACTTCCCTCTCCAGAACACTGAAGTTAGATTTAAAGAATATATGTGATCAGTACATTTGATGAAAGAATTTATTCTTTTTAATATCAGTTCAACACTTACGTATTTACAACAAAAAGACTAAAAAGCATTAAGTAACTTTTTTTAAGAACTAAAATAAAATAATTGATTTTTCACACCCCCAGATTGAGCAAATTCCTGTATGTATTTGAAGATCTGTAGGACACATGAGACACAGGAGTGACTTTGGTCCTTAGGGAAACCTTTGTGCAGGCACATAAAAATCCAGTTTTCTCCTTGTCTATCATCTCAGAATTTGCAATAAAAATCACTTTTTTTCAGAACCAGTAGTATCCATCTCAGATGTTTTGATGCCCTTCTTGTCAGGGAGTACTGGGTGACTCAGTCGACATGATAGTCTTGTTGCATGCCTCTGTGTTCAGCACAGGTAATTGCACAGATTTAGCAGTTTCTTGGTTACAGATTAAGCTGCTTTACTTCTACTGCACATTAATGTGAGCTAGCCATGGAAACATGCTACCTACAAGTTCTGAAAAATAGAATTCTTTAAGTAGAAAAAGATGGCCCTTTTCTCAGTTACCTTCATTCCTCAGCGTTCTCCTGAACAAATGAGGCCTTCATGGCTTGGACAGGTATGCTGTTTCCTGGGTTAAAAACTTGCTGGGTGACTGGACGCAGAGAGTGGAGGTGAATGGAGTTACACCCCACTGGCAGCCAGTCACGAGTGGTGTTCCCAAGGGCTCGGTATTGGGGCCAGTCTTGCTTAATATCTTTATCACTGGTCTGGATTTAGGGACCGAGTGCACCCTCAGCAAATTCACAGAGGACACCAAGTTGGGTGGGAGTGTTAATCTGCTTGAGAGCATGAAGGCTCTGCAGAGGGATCTGTACAGGCTGGATCGATGGGCCAAGGCCAACTGAATGAGGTTCAGCAAGGCCGAGTGCCGGGTCCCGAGCTTAGGTTACAACAGCCCTATGCAATGCTACAGACGTCGGGATGAGTGTCGGGGAAGCTGTCTGGCAGAAAAGGACCAGGAAGTGCAGGCCCAAAGTCCCTGAACATGAGTGCACCTCAAATCCTGTGCTCATTTTTGGGCCCCTTGCCAGAAGAAAGACATTGAAATGCTGGAGATGTCCAGAGAAGGGCAACAGAGCTGGTGAAAAGCCAAGAAATTTAATCCTATGAGGAGCAGCTGAGGGAGCTGGGATTGTTTAGCCTGGAGGAAAGGAGGCTGAGTTGAGACCTTATTGCTCCCTATAACTACTTGATCGGAGGTTGTAGCAAGGTAGGGGTCATGTTTTTTTCCTAAGTAACAAGTTATAGGACAAGAAAAGTGGCCTCAAGTTCATCCAGGAGTTCAGATATCCAGATAGGTAATTAGAAAAAATTTCTTCACCAAAAGAGTTTTTAAGCAGTGGAACAGGATGCCCAGGGAAGTGGTACAGTCACCATAGCTGAAGGTATTTAAAGCACGTGTAGATGTAGCACCTGGGGACATAGTTTAGTTTGAAGACAGAAGTGTTAGGTTAACAGTTGGACTCAGTGATCTTAGAGGTCTTTTTCAACCTTGATGATTCTCAGTCAATGATTCTGTGAGTCTATGATTCCTAACTCAGTGAATCTAAGCTTCTTTCACATTTCCTTAATATGACTGCCCTAATTATCAGGGTCAGGTTTTACACTCCAGGAAATGTGTAGGTTGTAGATATGCCTGGATTCTACATCAAAGGCAGAGGACAGAAATATAAATCTTTTAAATTCTTCAAGTATACATACAGGTTTATTTCCACTACTACAAAGTTTGGTTCTCAAATTGCATGTTGGTATCATTCTGAATTTTTAATTATTCTGTGATTTAAAGTTGCATTTCATGTATTGTTTCACAGTAGTAGAAGTACCAGTCCACACTTCTCACCTCTCTTTAGTCCTTCTATCCTTCAATTATTCACTAACTATTATTTTAAAAAGGTTTATTTTATTAAAGACTCTCAAGAAAAATCCTCAAGAAAAACCAGGCATTACTTTAAAGTACATCTCAAAGATCCAGCTAGGTCAGAGATATATGTTGAACAGCAAATGCCTATTCTCCTTAGTTACCCATAAGCACTTATTCTTTAGTTTTCTGTCATATAATAGGAATGCTGCTCTGTACTATCTCTAACCTTAGCTTCCCTTATCTTTGTAAGGCACTGACACTGCTTGACCACTTCCCCCCTGAAATCAAGCAAACGATGACTCTTACAAGCACGGAGCAGAACAGCACCAGTCCTGCTATGCACCATTCTCAGCTGGGAATCGGAAACAGTATGAGGAAAATAAGCATGTGCAGAGCTCACACATGTTTGAGATGCAATGTAGAAATCTGAAAGATGATTTTCTACCTGGAGCATATTTCCCGGCAGCACAGGAAAAGTACCAGCACAATTAAGCACATTGTCGATTTTCACACATTCCACTGCTGAATACTTAACACAAAACCACCAAGAAAATAAAACGTACTGGAAGATAAACTTATCCAAGCAGACCTCAATCTCAGCAGAAAGACAGTCAATCTAACCACTGCCTCCAACCTGAAACTGATGCCTGACTACAGAGTTTGTTATGTTAAACCATCTGGCTGCAGGGAATAATCTCTTCTGAGAGACAGAGAAGGCTGTGAGCTTCTACGTCCTAGTCAGCCTGGTGTTTGCTCCTTTCCAGCTGGAACACAAGACTCGCCAGAGACCCAGCTGTGACATATCAGACATAGGCTAAGAAGCCAAGTCAAACACTCAGTGGGAGTGGATAAATCTACTGTAATTATTGGCAAACTACTCGGCCTTTCTCCTGTGTAGGCTTGAAGTCTGTCAGTGGTTCAAAACTCCTAGGTTCAAGCCTGAGGAATTTAATGTTTCTTTTAAAGTTATAAGTTCCTGAACAGTTATTGAACAGTTTAGTTGTGGTTTAAATTGTTCTATGATATTTTCTCTTACAGAATCTGCAAAACCTAATTTTACTAGCTTGAGTAGAACAAAGTTGGACCATTCTTTAATTGATAATCCTTCACAGGGTTTCCTTAACATGACTAATTCTGTCTCTATCTATTTTAACAGTCTCCAGGATTTAACTCTGCATTGTCAGGCAGATATACCAAGTAGAGGATTAGAAAAGTTTGTGATACCTATAAAGCATATTATGCACTTTTTAATTCTCTTCATGATGCCATCAGACTTACTGTAATTACTTGTAGTAAGCTGATGGGTTTGCAAAGAATTAACTTCCCAACAATCTGAATCGAGAAAGGTGTTTGGCTTCCAAATTTAATTTAAAAAATCCTGTAAAACAGTTTACAGTGCCCCTGTTTCTTCATCCATAAACAATAAACACTGCAACTATTTCCCCAAAGTAGCACCCAAACATGTGACTTGCTTTGGCTCATTATTTTATTAGATTAAATACTTAAAGCTGACAATAATCTACTGTCAATAATTTCTTAGAAAGTGGAGATTTTATGTTATGGTTTGTATTACCAGGACCTCAGTTTTCCAGCATGAGCCTTCTAGATGTTTATTGCCAAAAAGACAGCATCTGTACCTCTAACAGACTCCAACATATATTTCCATGAAAAATTGCCTGCAGCTCATGTCTGAGATCCAGTATGGGTTAAGAAAAGAGTTAAAATAATTTTTTTTTAATCATTCTTTTGGCACTTGCAAAATATAACACATTTAAATCATTATATTCCCTTTGGTAGAAAACATGTAGATTATTTTAGTTTTTGGCGACCGTTGCAATACCTCAAATGAGTTTAGTACTAGAAAAGCTCATGAACGTGAGCTCTCACTTCACACAGTCCTAAAAGATGTTTGCTACCTACTGAATAAATACAGATAATGAGATTTGTATAGTGTGTACCTTTTCAATGCTGCTTTGAATTTTTTGAATGCTCTTGTTTGCTAGCAGGTAGCCTAAGGAATGTGAGTGTGCTAAGTCTACTTCATCTCCAGTTGCTGCATGCTTTTACTGGATTTTTTTTTCCTCTGACTAGAAGTTAAAATAAAAAAAAAAAAAAAAAAAAAAATCAACATCTTAGTCCCACGTGAGGCTATAGAATGCATCATGATGTTTACATAGTTATGGCACACATGCAAACAAATTAAATAATCCATGACTAAATTAATTACTGGGTCAACATATCTTAAGGTCGGTAAGGGCCCTCTGTGGTACTAGAGATTCTCATTAAAAGCCGGGGCCAAGATTTTATCTCCTGTATGTGCCTGCAAAAACTAAAGCATGTGTGAAAGGTTGTTTTTCCTACACTTAAAAAGGGTTTGCTCTTGCTTTTGGAAAAATGTCAAAACCTGAAAGCACATCTAAGCAGAGAAACACAAACCTGAGCCAGAACAGGAGCAGACTTACTTTCCAAGGATCTGTTAAATGTCAATTCAAGTCTGTAATGTGTGGCCAGTTCTTTAGTGGACCAGGCTGATTTCAGAAATGTGTATACATTCCCAATTGTGCCTGATGTGGAAGCTTAATTTTTTCAGACTGCCACCTAAAGGTAAGCTCATTTTGTGTGTAGTAAAAAGATTATATGACTTGCATCCTGGAAAAGATAAGGTGAAAAATATGCAGTACGGTATAGATAATAAAATCTACTATTTTGTGTTGCTTTTATGTATTTGTAAAAGGGAAGAGTGATACTATTTATATGTAGTAGATATGGATTACATGTGTATAAAAGGCTTATACCTGAACAAACTCTAAACAAATTCCAGAAATGCAGATATAATAAAAAAAACTTTATTAAACCTCTAAAAGGAGTTTAAAAGAAGTTTGAAAACTCAGACATTGCAGAACACATTCATTCCAGTTGTTAAAGTCATAGCCCTGAGTCTCCTGGCGAAGTCTTTCCAACTCGCTAGTCCATACTTGTCACTACACAGACAAACAGCTTCTTGATGGTATATTCAATATATAATTATATTGAATTATATTCAATATAATATATTATATTGATGGTATATTCTTAGCTATAAAGCTAAGAATATATACATTATGCTCTTTTCATACCTTTATGGCTGAGAGTTTCTTGCTCAGTTTAAACTCAGCTCTTCTAGTGGCTCCCCTGGAAATTAGTTCGAGTAGGGTGAGTAAAGACCCGGTAACAATTTCAGAATAATTAACAGCTCTCAATACTGAATGGCAATGATACATTATTAACAAAAGGACATGCTCCTTGTCCCTGAGTCCTTCAATGGCTCATGAATGGGTGCAAGCAGAGGAAGAAATGTAAAAGTACTGTGTAAGAAAGAAAGCTTGAGACACATTGCAGCATGCCAGCAGCACAGCCAGTGGAGTTATGTAATTCTGCATATTTTCTGTTACCAATACCATGCTCTATTAGAACATGATTCTGCCTTCAAGCTATTCTTCATCAGCAGAAAATATTTCCAGAACCTTGGTGTTATTTTTATACCAACGGCAGATGAAATCCTAGAGATACTGGAGACACTGAATTCTCAGGGGTCAAGTTATGTGCCTACCTTGAACACTTTGCACACATCTTCATATAGGAAAAAACAGTAATGGCTTCCACATTTGCAGCCACTTTCCTTCAGGAAAAAAGCATTAAAAAAAACTCCTCATAAAATAAGTAAAGAAGTACGATCCTACATTAGGTCTTAGTCATTTATTAGATTTTTTTTTACTTGTCCTTTACTTCCATACCAGGAATCCACTGCATGCAACTAACCATATATTTTAGTTGACAGCTGTTGTATTTAGTAAAACTTGCTTGTGATTCATTATTCATATTCTTAAACACACTCAGGGATAAATTCCAATGAAGCTCAAAGATTCATCTGAATGGCTGCTGAGACAACATTTCGTAGTATGGGAGTGTGTTGAACATGTTTAAATAAATTGGATTCTATGCTATTATAATGCTCTTAAAAAGACTTCTAAGAATTACTTATGCAAGACTGTAATCCAACATCATTGTCTTCAGAGGAAAAGTTAAAGGCCAAAGTATGACAGATCAAACTGATTTGCCACAGTATCTGACTAAAAACCCACAGAGGACTGGCTAGATATTCTAGAACCCTAAGTTGTAAGAAGTATCTTATCAATCAGAATTAGTAAGTGACAGGGAAGGAAGCAACTCCTGTGAAACAAAACAAGCCCTCTACACTCAGTGTTGACAGTGTGAAGTGGTGTGAAAAACTTAATATAATTGTTTTGCCTGTTTTGTCTTTTTCAAGGTTTTTCCATGTATGAAATATCTGACTCTAGCCAGTAATTTCTCTGTGTGGGATCTGTAAGAGTACCATGTATATACAGAGGGGTATCTCATGATTCTGCCAATGGAAGCCTCTAGAGAAATATAATTCTGCTCATGCTCCCATGTTTATCATGCTTAAAGGATAAGAATTTTAAAATCTCTGTAAAGGACTGCAGACATTTTTTTTACCATTCACAGGCCTCAGGTTTATAATATGCTCAATAATTTCTTCAATACCCACGATAATATCTGTGTGTGCTCTCCAAACATGCATGTCTGACCTCACTTATAAATATAAAAGTTTTATCTTCTGTCATCATAAATATGAATGAGCATATGACTCAGTTCAATCTCTGAACAAATGTCTTCATTATTACTTCCTGCATCTGTGGATGAATCATGGCCCTCACTCTTCCTTCACATTGGACAATGAAGACTGGGAATAGCATTTAGCATGTTTAATGGTCTAAGAATAAGGAAGGACTTAACTTTTGCAGAATCATGGATTTGAAAGTTGCTGAATCGTTACCTTGAATAGGGCAAGGAAACATGAGCAATGCATGCAATGGCAGCCTGGAGGCTACAGCATAAGAAATCACAGTATGCATTTAATGCAGATTTCTGTATCTAGGTAGCTTTAATAGTATGACCAGATACTTACATGTAACAAAATAACAATGATAAATTATGTATTATTTGTCTTTTTAATGTTATTGGCATGACACCACTGTACAACCCAAGAAGACGAATTCTTCTTTAGCTACTTCAGTAACTTCATACTTGAAATTCCTTGTATTTTACAAATTACTTTGGAAATATCCCAGTTTGAAAGTTTTTTGGGGAGACTGGGTTTGGTCCAGTCAAACTTCTTCTGAAGTTTGATCTGCCATAGCAGACTATTTTCAGCACTCTATGAACACAGTCTTGGTTATCAAGATGTTACCCAATGGTAACTGTATGAGAAGTATTTGTATATGTAATTGTTTATGCTTACCTACAATCGTATTTCTGTTACAAGCACAAGTCAGCAGAAGAGTTATGATGTTTCTCAATACTTCACAGAGAATTGTGTTCTTTTTCTATTGGAAATCTATTCTGTGTAATTTCCTTAGTGCTACTCACTCCCGTCTTCCTCTTAGATAACTGTCCTCTGCCTGTGGTGCAAGAAAAGTATTTTGAGTTTAAAATGCATCTGTTGGCTGACAATCTCAATTCCCAGATATATGGTCTAAAGAGGCATTGTCAGGTGAACACTTGTCCTGTCATGACCAGTTTTATGCTGCTTTAGATTATGCTCTTTCAGATTAAAAAAAAAAAAGTAAAATAAACCTATGATTCATATGGATTCACGAATAAACCAACTTTGAATTACTTTGGAAATCATTCTGTTTATAATCAATTGAAAGTTCAGTGTACAGAGCAATGCTGCTAAACCCAGCTCTTCAAAATCAGTACATTACCATTAATTAGCACTAGATCATTTGCTTCAGAGGATGCAACATATTTCAAGTAGCATAAGGTCTGTCAAGTAATGATGAAATTGTAGGTGGATAATAGTAACTAGGTATTTTGGAACAAAATTTTTATTTATATTGTTAAAAGGTGCACAGAGTCATTAATCTGCACTAGCTATGGGTTATCACAATACCTGTTCCACTATTGGAAAAGGAGGGGTTTTTTGCCAATCATCTCTAATGTCACATGTGACAATTCATTGTCTATCTCCAGATAGCTTCATTATGAACATACCTTAATTTCCGTAGTCATAATAAGATCAATTGATAATCAAAGACCAGTCATAATTATTTCTAAATAATCTTCATTTTAATTAAAGTCATTAAGCTGACATAGATGTGCACTTTGTGTGAAGTGCTTTTGCTTAATAATGAAAGAAAATCCTTTAATTTTGACAAAGACTCAATAGTTTTCTCAGAAATTGCATGTTTACTTGTACAGAACATGTTATCAAAAACAAATTGTCAGCAAAGTCGTAGGTATTAAGAACCTCAAGTAGATATTTATAGAAAAAGTACTTGTGATCCTTCCAGAAAAAATATGTATTTGAGAGAGTAGAATGGAAAACAGAAAAAATCTAGATTGCCTTTGGTCACAGTCTATGTTTAAACAGTATCCCTAACATAAGGACAATTAATAAAGGCACATCATTAAAAACATTTTTGATATTACATTATGTAATATATACATTTTTGATATTACATTATGCTACATTAGATTGCCTTACATTATGTTACATCCTTACCATGCCCTGTAGAGCACCATTTATTTGTTTAAGCTTGAGACAAAAGCATGACCTTTAAACTAAAGAAGCCATCAAAAATATATATGTTTTGTTGTCATAGGTATATTTCTTAATGGAAGTGTCTACTCAAGTAAACAGCTGTAGCAGTGAAAAAACTATTACAGAGAGAGCTACTAGCCAAACTAGTTAAACAACTCAGCAAACAAAACATCTAAACATGTTGAAGGGCAACTCTGATTCTGGAACTACATAGGAAAATCTATAGATAGATTATGTTGGTTTAGAATCTAAATTGCCTGAAAAACTTCTGGAAGGTCTCTAATGAGTGAGAAAGTATTGCATTCTTTTTGATTTAATTCAAGCAAGTAGAAGTAGCAATCTGTAAGTGTTTATAGAGAATATTATTACTATTCACTCTGGAGACAGACTGAAAGTACAAGGATCAATTCTGTATTGATGTATTCAAATGATGTCTAGTAACTACCCTTCCTTTCAATGGCAACATAATTATTTGCTCCTGTTGAGTATAGTATTTTTTTTAATCTTATCATGAAACTTGCTCTAAGCATGAGATTATAAATTGGGTTGCATGTGATTTAGGACATTACAATGTCTTTCATAAATTCACAGAAGTAAAATTTTAGCTTAGGCAGAAGTCTTCAGAGGGAGTAGATTTTGGATAGGAAATGTCTTTTCCTGTTTCTGAGAATTTCTGGAGGAAGATTCCTCCAAACCTTCTCTTCTCCACAATGAACAGTCCTAATTCTCTCAGCCTTTCCTCGTAGATTAGATACCCCAGGAACCTTTTTATTGGGACTTCACTGGATTTTGTTTGATATGTCTCTTTTTTTCTGGAAAGCCCAGAACTGGATGCAGTAGTCCAGGTGCAGAGTTATTAATAGGCATTTCACTTTCACAGTTATAAATGCTCCAGGAGGAGAACGTACCTGACAGAAGTTTCAGACTTTCTACCACTAGCAGCTCATCCAATCCACCTTTTTCTGTTCGGATATGAAATGGACATGAAGCAGTGGAACAGGAGAGGTGAAGCATCCAGTGTTGGGCATGTATACCAGAGGAGCAATTCCAGAGTTGGTACAGCGGTAGTCTCACCACCTGCCTGACCATCACAGCAAATCTTACATTGCCCCACGCTGCTGAGCCTGGCTGACTGCACAACTGGATCTGAAAACATTTTATAGTTGGAAAGGTCACAAAGATATTTTCATAGTCTATTACATCAACCTGAACAAAATTCAGAAGTATATTGATGGATGCAGTTAAGGAGACTAATCCTTTAAATAGGAAAGGTGTAAGGACCTTTGGTTTACTATGGCAAGGAGCTAAAGTTTTTCTTTCATGTTAGTGAGAAAGACAGAAAAAAGAATTAGAAGCAGTGGAAATTTTTCAGGAATCAAGATCATCAAATCCAGCCCCTGTTCCTGCTTGCAACCATGCAAAACACTTATTTCAGAAACTTACTTATTTTTATGGTTAAACATCTTAAGTTTCTTACACCTGGAAGATAATAGTAGAAGAATTTTCAGCTTATTTATCATTAGCTTTAGCTGTTGCTTCCAGGAAGAAACTCATAGATTTGCTTAACTTAAAGAGCTATCTTGTCCCCAATTACTCCTAAGCTATACTTTGTGAATCTAGTTGCTATATAAGTTAGATTTTAGTTCCTTTCATCAACCTAGCAACATCTATTGCAAATTTAACTCATCTTTCTTGATCGTCAGTGATCACAATTGGTATATGATATTGAAATTAACAGAAATAGATAGACCTGAAACTGGAATGTTTGGAGGAGAAATTCTGAATAAAGCTCTTAATACACATACAAGAATAGATTGATTATTCTGAAAAAATGGAGGCACCAGCTTTTCCAACAAAAGGATTGCGTCATTATTTGTTCTCTCCTCAGCTATAGAGAGCATATGGAAAAACTGTGACTAAGACTCACACAATTACTGAGAGGCAAATTACGTGGCAGAAGGGCATCAAAGGAAGATCATGGTTGTATTAAAACCAGCTTCTATAAGTTTATTAGTGCAGAAGTGTATCACATGGTCATAAGAATGGCAAGGACATTGGCACAGGATGGCACAAAGTCTGTCAAAAGCTCTTAATAAGCTCAGCACTGGTGCTGTTAAGTTGCATATTGTTACAGTAAAAAAAGAAAGATACTTAAAACTATTTAACTTTTTGACATTCAAGCTGTTAAAGATGATTAAATACAATGTAGCAATAGCTATAGGGCATGTAGAGATCATAAAAAGATGAAAGAGACATGGCGTGATAACCCAACAGTGCATCAGCAGTAATGGCAGAACAGTAATAGTCTACATATTCTTCATGCAGCTCCCTTGCTGCTCAAAATCCTCTCTGTCATGGACTAGATTAATGAAACTGAGAAGAACTTTATAAAGGTAGCACTTTGCTGCTAAAAACTGCTAACTATCTAATCTTTCTGTGACACTAATGCTACCTTTTTACACTGTAAATTCTTTCCTAGAAGAATTCTTCATTTTCTGTGTACCTAGAGACCTTGATTGTTATAAATTACTCATGCTCTGTACCTGGTAATTTTGTTTAAACCTAACTACTGATTCTTCTGTAAGTTGACATGGAAAAAAATACATACAAAACAAAACCAAACCAGAAGAAAACCACACAAAGGGAAAGACACACAGGGCTGGATTCTGACAGCTTGCTCCCTTCCATCTAGAAAGTTGCAGCCTATTTCTGTGAAATGGCTTCAATTTTCTGAATATCTATTTCTTCCCTAGAATTTAAATGAAAACAATGTTTCCTGCTTGATTACTTGAAAACAGTCTCCCCATCATTTTTTTAAGACCTTAGTTGGGATATAACTTGTTCACAAAAGTTTAGTGGACAGCACACATGAATTTTGTAGATTTCTCAAAAACTAACCATATAATCTTGAAACATAATTAATCTTATTGTGTTAAATTGTGTTAAATAGGAAACATTTCATAAATATGTTAAGAGCCCTGTAATACCTGCTCAAAATCTGTATAGGTTCATAGACTCTACCATGAGCAGTTCTCTTGACATCAGTGAAATTACTAGTACGAAGGCATTCAAGAATCCAGGTTTTGCAGTCCTGGCTATAAATTCTTGTAATATTAAATCTCACTAAATACAGAAGGCATTTAAGGGATTGACCTTAAGAATAAAAATAGAGAGCTGGAATTGTATTTTGTAAAGAACTGGATGTCAGCATTTTGTTTTCACTTAATTCTCTCCTAGCGTCAGCATCTTTTCAACCATTTTTTTCACGGAGATCATATCTGATAGAAGATCCTTCATTTCTTGTGGTCTGTCCAACCTTCTCTACTCCAGTATTTGACTTTCCTGTAAAAGTCCTGTTTACACACATATTTTCTTAGGGAAGCAAGTATCTTGGTTCTTTATGAGGACTCACGTGTATTGTACATTACTGGCAACTTCAGCAGGAGATGCAGGAAGAATTGTGATTCATGGACTCTTGAAGCCCTGAAAGGATTATGGTGTTCTACTAATTTGTCTGTGACTCCTTGCCACATATTCTTGCCTCTATAATATCATCTTTTTTTTCAGCACCTAATGGTACTTTCCAGGAAAGTGCTTTATTTTGTCAAGAAGTGTAAGCACTACCTTCCACAGTGCTACTGGAGCAAGAGAGACTGTCTTGTAGTTTCTGATTTACAACTTTATGAAATTCAGTGTGATAAACATAAAATACTGAATGTTTCATTCAGATTTTAGATACAATGAATATTTCAGGTCCAAAAATACATAGTAAACGCATTCTGAAAAAAAATTCTCAGAATTTCTTTTCAAAGGCAAGGGCCACTAAGAAAAATTCACTGCTGCAATAGTGTCATGGTTTAGCAGCAATATTCCCCACTACAGTGCCCCCACTGAGACTTTCTCAAACCAGATTCCACTCACTCACTTTCCCCCTTTCCTCCCTACCTTCCCACTCCAGGGGTGGAGCTGAGAATTTGAGGCGCAAAAGTGAAAATCACAGGTGAGATAACAATTGAATGGAAACAGCAATGAGATAAGAAAATGAACAGTAACAGCAACCATATTAATAACAAAAGTTAGGAGAGAAAGGAGTGACTTACACAGAAAGTAAAACAATACCGGACCATTTTGCACACCACGCTTTCTCCCCTGACCAAAAATGGGAGACTCCCTTACTCCCACTCCTGGCAAGTTAGGTGAGATGGTATTGAATAACATCGGGGTCTGTATGTGCCTGCTCAGCACAGCTCACTGCAGCCCAGAACTCCTGGGCTCAGGTGATCTGGCAGGCTCTGCCTGCCCAGCAGCTGGGACTACAGGAACACACCGCTGCACCTGGATGCCGTGAAAAAAAATACCTCTGCGCTGGCCAGGACTGGGACAAATGAGTAACTGACTTTCAGCCTGCACTTGAGGGTTTTGAGACTGATAAAAACAGCTACACAGGAAGAAAAGTGTTCAAAGAATGTAGAGACATAGAAACAAGGGAAATGAAAGAGCAGTATGATACTTCGCACAGTGATACACTGCATAAGGATAAACAGGTGTACAAAATTTAAGCATATTCCTTTGGATAAAAATTCCAATCTTATAAACAGCCAATCTTATGGGGAACAAAAGCCATTACAGGAAAATTACTATTTCTGTCTTTTTTTTCCTTTGTTTTTTTCAGAAATGTGTCACTGAGTACCCACTTGTTTACTGTAGCTGAAACAACTGGAGATAGTTCTGAGAAGCAGAAATGTATGAAGGCATTAAAGGAAGACAAAGCATCTTGTCAGACAACCCCCTGATCGAGCCACGTCAGCCAATAGTGACAGAACAGGGTAACTTATTGGAATATCACAATTAGAATTTACTCTAAAGTCAGTGAGTATAAATAGCAAATGCATTTTAGATTCCAAGCCTAACTGTGCACTTTCAGACTTGGAGTGGTTATTGATGTTTGGTTTTTACAAGAAATTAAGTTTTCCACAAATCTTTATATGTGTGTTGTGCATGTTTGATCACGCAAATTTTACAGCTCCTGGGTGAAATTTCTGCCTAAAAAAGAATAGCACAACAGCATCATGTTTTGGCACCTGAAATCAAAGGATTTGATTGAAATTTGGCAGGAAATCAGTTTTGGTCTTTGTTCCAAATCCCCTAAAGTGGAGATTCTTTCAGATTTGAGGAAAGAGATCTTATCCAATAGATTACTGAAGAATGGATTATAGTTGAGGGTGGGGACATAAAGGGTATAAATATTTTGGAAAAAGCTTAGGTTTTACATTGCATTAGAATTAAAAAAAATCTGAGGGGAAGTTTTGCAGAAAAAAACCCCCAAAAAACCAAAAAAATTGGTTTTGTGGGGTTTTTTCCCCCAAAACCTTCTCTTTTTTTTTTTCCTTTTTTGTTTGTTTTTTTTTGCCTCCCAGCAAGTATTATTTTGAATTTAGAAGAAATTAGTTTTGAAGCACAAGTGAGGACTAGGTGCACGAGCATGATTCTAAGACTATATTAACCATTATTCATGCAAGTGAAGACATCGTAATTACTTTCAGACATGATTATTGCTCCTAGAAATCCATCTTTTGATATGGAAAAGGGCAGGAGGTTCATTACTTTTTAGTCTGTTCCTAATACTGTTGGAGTGTTTTGGTGTTGCCATAAAATCCTTTCAATGTGCCATGACTAAAATATTACAGAAAGATCATACATGGGTAATTCTGTGTTGAAGGTCAAGATGAGTTTCAGGCTCAAGAAGCTATACAAGGATTTTCTTTACTAAGTTTTGTACAAAACATATCCTTCCAAACATTACCACTTTCGTACTAGTGTGTAAGAATTTCTTTCTGAGAAGTTACAAAAGAGGTCAATTATTTAGTCTGAGTTACTCTAATTTTAAGACATTCAAGCATTATTTGGAATCATTTCTCAGTCCCTGCTGATCTTTATGATAGAATGAACATAGCATTCAAAATGAATGCTTACTGAAAGTCTGTGCTATGACAACATATCTCTCCCTCCTCCTCTCTTCTCCCCACTCTCCCCATCTTTCCATCTTTATATTATAATTACTACTAATCCAGATTTTTAGCTGAGACTGGAATCTAAACTTCTGGAGTTATCAGTATTTTACATTGGTTCATTTTTGCATTCTATTCTATATTTAATGTAACAAATTTTAATGTGAAGTAAACTGTTAAATGAACTTTTACTTTAGTAAAAATAATTTCTGAGCTTGCCAAGGTAAAGGTTGTCAGATGCAGAACACAGAGGCTGACCAGAATTGAACAATAACTATGATAACTTTTTCATGTCACAGGCCATAATGCCACTCTCTTTTGCCTACATCTCCAAAGATACCACTATTTTTTTTTTTTACTTTTTAGATTTACATTTCTATTAACTTTTTACATGAAAACCTGTAGTTTATTGTCCTTTCTACAAACAATTGAAGCAGTAGGTTGACCAACGAAACAGATAAACAGAAGCTTATTTCGACAGTGAAAGTTTTACTGTTGGTGTTGCGCTAAATTTGCTTTGTTGCATTTTCATGTTAGAAGGCTATCAATGTGTAGCCATGAGATATTGTCCTGCATTTCAAGTAGATATACTGTGTGAAATGAATCTGGATTACATGTAGAAAGCCAGACTCTAAGACAGCACCTACTTTTAGTCCATGTGTTCAAGAACAAATGTGCATATCATATAAAAAATTCAGAACAGTCTGTTACTATTTCATCAACTGCCACAGTAGTAAAATATTACAGATATTTCACACAGGAGAACATGCTGCTGTTATGTGCAAACTGCTGAGTACAGTGAATTCAGTGAATTCTCTGTTTGTTTTGTTTAGAGCACAAGACCGTTTTTTGTATCACAGTAGCTGTGTGTGTGTTCATCTGAGATGTTGGCTAATTATTACCATGCAAGAGGAAAACTACATTGTTATTACACAGTGGAGGCGGGGGGTCTGGGGGAATGGGGATTAGGAGAAATAAATTGCCATGAAACGTGAAGAGCTTGAAGAATATATGTTGCAGCTTCATTTGACAAGGGATATTTGTCAAGCTGTCAATTGTACTGATTAACCAAACAACCACTCAATGTCACTTTCTACCTTTCCTTTTAGCAGAAATTATTATTTTAAGTAGCATTTTTAACCAATTCCCACTCTTAAAGGGTTTGCATTGACGTAAATGAAAAAAAGAAACAAACCACTCAACCCAAATATTATTCAAGGTCTGTTTACACTTATTCCTCGATGTTGTTTTTCTTCAGGATTAAGAACTGCTTCAGTTTGCACTCAAACTGCAGCAAGCATACTCAGGCTGGCATACTGCAAAATTTGAATATGAGATATAGAAACATATAGAAAGGTGGTGTTTTCAAAATGGAAAATAGATAACACAGATATTATTTACCTTATATAATTATTGCCTCTTCCTGTTCATGCCCCATTGGCTGTCATTCCACAGAGAATATAGGTAGGCACTGTATTTTCAGAATTCCCAGTGTGTTACCAGGCTTAATGTCGAGATAAATAGAGCCTGAGCAAGGAACACCATACTTCAACTGCTCAATAAATTAATTTTTTCCCATTAGATTTCAACACATTTATGCAAAAAATTGCCCTGTGTTCCATTACTTGGGCCGCTCTCTCTTACCTCGGTGAGAAGACTGTTGGACAATTACAATTGCAATGAGCCAGCAGCTACCCAGAAGGTTCTACTAGCAGCCAACTAACAAGTACACTAATGTCTGCACTTACTAGTTATCTAACAAACCACACTCTGCACCCCTTTTAAGAATTTTTAATACCTATTTTTAGAGACACAGCAGTGACAGACAAGATAGGTCATTTCAGAATGCAAGTCCGAAGTCATCTTGATAGTGTTTTAAAATTTGTTGACCTCAAAGCCTGTGGATGTTTCTGAACTAAAGTCAGCATTTCTTTTCATTCTGTGCCTGTGCTGATCCACAGAAACATTTCCTGCAGGCTGGGATATCTGCACTGATACAAATTTTATAATCTGTCTGGTGGGTCATCACAATTGTGACAGCTATAATGTGCAGCTACCCTTTGGTAAGCCATGCACCCCTCCAGCAATTACAGCAGTAATGACAAAAATAAACAGGAAGGAGTCACTTTTATAAAGTCCCCAAAAGTTTTGACTTCTAGTGTCATTACATAGTTTAAAACCAGGAAGATATCCATGAAATAGAAGCCCCGGGTCATGAACATACAACTAGTGTACAGGATTCTAACTAGTGCTCATGCCAAATGGAGTTAGCTGTCTAAAGTATTCTACAAACATCTGGGAAAATTTTAGTTGTTACTGTTGTGAGTTACTTGAACTACTATAGTTTATGAAGAGTCACTCTTGAGAGGCACATAAGGTCTGTGGATTAGTGAAATGAGAATTAGCACAAATCTAAGCAGCTCAAATTTATCCCATTTCAAACTTATTCAAAGTTGTAAGAATATATTCTCACCCATCACACTACAGAAGAAATCAATCATATAATTACTTAAAAGCTTATAGCTTTAAGGGGTTTCTCAGCCTCAAGGCCCCTTTGTGTCAGAGGCAACAGAATGTCTTCTAGTAAATATTTTACTAGCACACTACGTGCAGTTTTATTTTTTTGTCATGAACAAAGCACAACCTTAATTTCTCAAAAGGAATAATAATTCTCTTGTTTACATTTCTGTCACTCAAAGAAAAAAAAGTTTTGTCTTCCTGCTCCATTTCATGTTAAGAACAAATTATAATAAATACAATTCCCCACTGATTTTTTTTTTTCACTTTTTCCTCAATCCTTTCTTGCTTAAAATGCCTGTCAGTACTTTTAACAGTTCCTTGTATCTCCAACAAGACTGGCCTTAGGCTGTAGCTTGACAGAGACACCCAGGATACCTCCGTCACTTCATAGGTGGCAGCTGTCACCATCTCAATACTCCTTTTGCTAGGAAATGTGTGTAGCTACTTGGACTTCCTGTAGCTGTTGTAATGGCATGGAACCAAGGATGTCTCAACACGGTATTGTTACATGATCCAGCTTTTTCACAGCTTAGAAATAACATGAAGAGTTGGTCCTACAGTTATACCAAATTTGTTACTTAGGTTTCTGGTACCTTTTATAAAAATATTGAGGTTTTTACTGTGCAGTCATTAACACAGCATAAGATATAAAAATTATTCAAAATATTGTGTTTAAGAGGAACTTGAAAATGCCACCCATTCTACCTCATTTTCCTCACAGTCACCCTTACCTATGTATCTACATTCTTGGAATGACGCACTGTGTCATTAAACTTCACCAAAAAAATATAGCAAGGTTTTCTTGAAGACAATTCAGTCTAACTGCCTACTCCAACTTTAAAAATTGCAAACATACATGCTTAATTACAGCAATTTCACTGAGATAATCGCCCATCAATGTTTTAAGCAAGGAACCTCTCTCAAAAAAAAAAAAAAAAAAATTACAGAAAAAATAACTTTCCTAAATCAGTTCTCTGGACCAAAGTAAGGGAGGTAATTTGGAAAAACACTCTAGACTTCCAATTTTTCCCACTACTTGTGACACAAGCAAAGCTGGCAATGCTGGGAGATTGATGTTGCCCTTATAACAATGTTACATAAGAAGTCACTATTTGCTTACTCTCCCACCAATGCAATTAACTATGGGGACTTTAAATAGTGTAATTCTTTGCAATACACTTCAAATTTAAAAACATCACAGCATTAATGATCCTTCGACTATGTTCAGAGCTGTTTTGTGGAAAAAAGATACTGATATTTAAAATTCCAAAACTACCAGTAAATTTATGACTGCTTATGTTCTTATGTTTTAACATGAGACTTTTTTTTTTCCCCCTACTGCAGTATTTTATATTTGTCAACACAAATCCTAAAGGCGACTCTGTTACTGACAAAGAGATGTCTTAAGGTCCTTGAGAGCTCTTCTACCTCAGGGTCTACCAAACAGCCAAAAGACCTTCTTGCCTATGTTACCCTGTAATATAAAAATCCTTACTGTTTCAATTTAACTGGGTTCCACGTTCTAACCACTTACTCTTATTTGCAATAAAGACTTTTTAAAATCTTATTTTAATTGAAAACTAAAGCTGAAGCCTTGTCCTCTGGGTCCTTCTGAAGTGAGATTGGATACAAAGGCTCCTGCCTCCACTTCAGCTTCTCTGCATTCAGGCTCGACATACAGTTACTGTAACCACTGTTTCTTCATTTAGTAACACTGAGATATTATTTAAGAGCCAGTAAAATCCACAATGAAAAATCCATATTTGTCCATCCATGCATTTGGTAAGCACAATGACAAACTAGTTGATTTGATACCATGGGAACAAGAGTAAAGTCAAAGACTTGCCAGTGGGATGTTTGTACGTAACAGATTATACTAATTACCTTGTAGGGACAAATTTAAATTCTAAGTATTTACTCTTGTTAATCCCAGGAGGGAAAGATAAAACATTTCTATAAAGAAAGAAGCAAGAGTAAGTAGGCTGCACAGAGAAGCACTGGATTTTAACACTTATTATATGTTTACGGATCTGTATCAGCCAGGGCTGTATACCCCCATGTAACCAAAATAATTGATGACCTCATTTTATGGGTAATGGCTTTCAGTAGACACTTGGTACTTCTGTGGATGTCATTCTGGTGTGATGCCACAGATACCACGCGTTGCTGCAAAATCATCCCCTCAGTTTTAATTAAGGCCTTAGAAAATCACCCCATTGTACAGCTTCAGGGCTCCTCTCCTCCCAGCCTTCACAACCCATAATGAGTCATAAACTACATATAGGCTAAAAAAACTTTATTCCAGAAAGAAAAGGACGCTATGACCTGAGCTACCATGTATTCTCAATTCCATCGTGCTACTGAGATTTTAAACATAAGCTAGCAGACACGATAGCAGGCAGAATCTCAGGACCAGATCTTTGGCCTTCAGCTATATGGAACACTAATTAAACCCACAACAGTTTAGAGCATCTCAGGCTTTGGCTCATGGCCATTTTCAGAGTCAGGAGACAAAAGCTGATGCCTTGTGACTTCTGTCTTCTTTCTCCAAATCCTGTGTCTGCCAAAGACTTGGATCATCTTAATTTACTATCTTGCTTGTGTTAGCTTTTTCCTTTAAGCCTGTAACTGGCTTTGGTCTTGAGACCTTTCAAAGCTCTTTAAAATCTGTCATATGAGCCCTCTTTTTAGGTGTTTGGAAAAAGAAAAAGAGTTCTAGTTTGGTGGGATCATGCAGTGGATTAAGCAACTGAATGTGGCTTTCTTTGCAGCAATACTGGTAGAACGGAAAGAAGAGGAAAAGGAGGGCAGGAAAAAGGAATATTACTAAGTTAAGAAATAATAGAAAAGACAACAACAAATTTTTAGCTGTAAAAATGGGGAATTTTACATGGTGAATTTTTGGACTTGCAATATTATGCATCTATATACTCCTCATTTACTCTACTCCTTTCAGCTGGCCTTGTTTGACCTACGGCTTTCACTTCACATGCAATCTGTATAATTTCTTTAATTAGATATACTGAGGTCAAAGGCTTAGGCTTTTAAAGGATTTGACACTTATATAGATAGTGATAACAACCATAGTTGCATTAGGTAAAATTAATCACTTTTTCTGAAGAGACATAAGCTTCATATTTTATGGAACAAGTGAAGTTCAACTGACAGAAGAATAAAACTTCCCAAAAGGCAAATTACTTCATAATTGTTCTCTAAGGGATCCTTTTGCTTTCTTTAAAGTATGATGCTAGATTACACGGCAGATAAAAGACTGGACTCCATGGATCTTTCTTAAGTGTTTGATCCTGTATTCCAAACACAAATGAGGACTACATTAGCTAACACTAACTTGTTTTAGTACTTGATCTCTCAAAACTTTATGACTCTTCCTTTTTTTCCTGCACTACAGCTAATTAAGAGTTTAAGATCCATTGCCAGAAGTCTATTACTATTTCATCGCCTAAGTGTTACACTCATAGTAATAATTAAAAAGTATAAGCATGATATTAAAGCCCATAGATGGTAATTCTACTCATAAACACAGGTGTATAATGTGAGGTTTTAAATATATTTACCATTATAATAGGTATTAATAGCAATTTTAGGGCATTTAAAGTGGGATTAATGTACATGTTAATTATGTTAGTCATGCTAATTTTTGAAAAAATGGTAAAGGTCACTTAATTTTTCGCCATCCACCTCCTCCTAAAAACTTCCTTTTGCCTGTATGTCATCAGGCACAGCATTGACAGCTGGACAAGGGAGGAAGGGGATTGTCCGTCTCTGCCCTGCACTGGTGCAGCCTCACCTTGAATACTGTGTGCAGTTTCGATCACTGCAATACAAGAAAGACATTAAACTATTAGAGAGTGTCCAAAGGAGGGCTATGAAGATGGTGAAGGGCCTTGAGGGAACACGGTGTAAGGAGCGGCTGAGGTCACTTGGTCTGTTCAGCCTGGAGAAGAGGAGCCTGAGGGGAGACCTCACTGCAGTCTACAGCTTCCTCATGAGGGGAAGAAGAGGGGCAGCGTCCTGGGGTGACTGTACAGTCCAATATCCCCACCATCTGTTCTTTTGCCCACAAATGGGTCCTGTGCCTTTAAAACTACATCCAGGAGTGAGGGAAGGAGAAGCCGAGGAAAGCGGCGGCACGCAGTTTATTTTGAAGAAAATCCTCACTTCCCCCCCGAAATTCCTCCCTCGCTGGACTGTGCAAGCTGCACAGGATCAGAGAGTTTTGTTTCTTCTTGCTTTTAAGTTTTTTTTTTTCTAGTTAGCTTAGAAAAGGGTTTCTTGGACTGTGCTGTTCAGCTCTGCCCTGCTGTGGACCGACAGACCCGAGTAAACCCAGGGGAGCCCACGCTGTGTGGCCCCACCGGGGCCCGAGCTGCCCTGCGGCCTGGATGCCCGACCCTGAGCTCCGGAGGGAGAGAGAGAGAGCTGGGACACAGCCACAAAAGGACTCTGAGCCACGGGAGGACTCTGTTCTCTGATTTTACCGTCTCTTCAGAGCAAGAGAGGTTTATTGTTTCCTATTATTCATTTTTCATGCTTGTGAATATTTTGATTGTTAAATAAACAGTTTTTCCCACTTTTCTCCAAGGAGATTTTCTCCCAAACAGAGAGTGAGGGAGAGCCTGCTAGAATCTGGCCCTTTAGAGGAGACCTCTTCTGGAAGTTTCCTTCCAAATTTGTCCCAAACCAGGACAGGCAGGCACTGATCTTTTCTCTGTGGTGGCCAGTGACAGGACCTGAGAGAATGTCCTGAAGCTGCATCAGTAGAGGTTTAGGCTGGATATTAGAAAACAGTTCTTCACCCAGAGGGTGGTTGGGCACCGGAACAGGGTCCCCAGGGAAGAGGTCACAACACCAAACCTGAAAGAGTTCAAGAGGTGTTTGGACAATGCTCTTGGGCACACAGTGTGACTCTTGGAGATGGTGCTGTGCAGGATCAGGAGTCTGACTTGATGATCTTTGTGTGTCCTTTCTAACTCAGCATATTCTGTGATTCTGTGATCATCTGTTAGGTAGTTCCTTACCGCACTGTTCAGATTTTATTGTTACTTAGTGCTTACCCTTGTGGCTTTCTCAGCTAATATGTTTGGAATGGATTGATATTATAAAGCGTAGAAAAAAAGATCAGTTGATGAATCTGTAGTCTGTACCAATCAGGATCTCAGTACAGAGACTTTCTCCCAAATTTCAGGTACATTGCCATGACTTGGTCAACAGTTTATGTCTAAAAGATTATATGTGCAGAGTCATTCCTTTGTATCACTTATTAAGATTTTAAAGTTTAGCAGGCTATCAATCACTAAGAATTTTCTGTGGGAAGAAATCTCTCAAGCTCTAAGAGTAACCCTGGGAGGCATCCCTGCTCAAGGGGAGAGCCTGGTGTGCAGCCCGCTACCATGCCAGAGAGCTCAGCGGGCCCTGGGCTGTCTGCTGTTTATAGAGTAAAATGATCGACTTAGAGTCATATTTGAATACCAGCAAGGCATCTGAGTCACGGTTGCTGACAGCTCTTGGCTACCATGTTGCCATCTGTCCCCCAAAGTCCTGAGTAAACTGGATGAGGACACCATCAGTGGTGGACCCCACTGGTGGTTATGGTCTAGGCTGGGCAGGGGAAGCGGGGCTGCTACCTAACAAGGCTGATCTTGTAACACTCAGCTCCCAGCAACCCTTCCCTTTGGAGCAGCCTGCCCTTGCTGCTCCCTGGCCTCTACGTGCAAGAAAAATCCACAAGATTGCGCAGTCAGAGGTGTTTGGGGCAAAGTGGCTCTCCCAGACTGAGGTAATGCTTAACCTAAAATACGCAAACCTTAACTGAAGAAAGAATAAAACTTAGGTTCCCTTTCTATGCAACTGTACTTCCCACTGGTTCGCAAGTTCACCATTTTCCTCCTTCTCTTCTGTATCCCAGTAAATCTTTAATTATTCTCTGTAAAGCAAAATTATTTCAGTGAGGAAGGCTAAGGGAGTCTTCTAAATTCATTATTACAGGAGTTAGAATTGGCATGCAAGATAGGATTGGTAAATTCAGAACCCTTCAGGCAGGTATGAAAGACTACAAATGAATAATCTAACTACTTTTAGCTAAAATGGGAAGGCATTTCTTTTGTCTCTTGGAGTTAGTCTATTAGATGTTCTTTAAAATATCTATTGTAGTTTTCCGGCAGGAAGCCCAAAGCTCTATTTCTACTTATTATATTCCTAGTAAAATATATTTTAATAAAGTCTGATAATGTTTCAGGCTTACATAGTCATAGGCACGCATAGGGACAGAATTTCACTGGTTAGGCAATTTTATCACTAAAAAAATACACAATAATGAGCTTACAGCATCTCCAGGGTTAGACGGTAACTGAAGAGGACTTGTAGACATTTCATATGTGGGTTTACACATTTCTAGAGGAATAGAGAATTTCGTTAATATCCTTATATTTCTGATACACTTTACAAAATTGCACAGAATGGCTGCTGATATTTTAGAGAGAACTGCAGAAAGTAAATTTTTACCTTTAGAATTATTTCAGGGTCTAATGAATTTTCTTGCCAATACCAACCAATAAAAAAATATCAAGTGATGTCCCCCAAGTCACAAGTTTAAATTAAAATATTCAAATGTATACCAGAGCATTAACTGTTATAATGAGAATTCCTTAATTTTTTTCTTCTGTCTTCACACTTTTCTTTGTATTTGTGTTATTCCGTAGAGATACAAAGACAAAAACCTAATTTTGAAAAAAGTAACTTAAGTTTTAGACAAGTGGCAAAATTAATAATGCAAGACTTACGATCTAAAAACCCAGTGAGTTGGAGATATAAAAACTGTGTTCATAAAAACTAATCACATTTCTAAAATGCAGGATGTAAAAGTATTTTATGTATTTTTGGTGACTAAGATGAAAGGTAATATTATTGAAATTGCAAGGTCATATTTTAGATAGTTAGAATTTTATTATTGAAGTTTTGTCAATTAAGAATACTTACTACAACTGCTAGTTACATCATACATCAAAGCTTCTTATCCAACTTGTTCCCACCAAAAGATTTCTGGTCCTGCAGGGCACATGCTTCATGCAGCACAAACTAGATATTTCTGTTCACAGTGGGAAAGAGAGGTTTTAAGAAAGTAATTTTTCTTTACAAAAGAAAAGTAGAAGGGTTTCTCTCTCTCCCTATGCCCTTTACATCCCATGGGAACTCTACAAATCTTGGATATGTTCTTTTGTCTTTGCATAGTAGTATAATATTCCTGCTGCTTTTCCTTTCCCTGCACCCTATGATCCTGTATATCCAGACCAGGAACCTGTCTGGGGTTTTCTTCAACTAGTATCACCAGGGTTCTAAACGGAAGAGGAATGGCACTGAGGAGGAAGGTGCATCGGGTTTTGCTGAGCACTGGCTTGCTTCAGTGCAAAAGGCTAGGCTTGAGGTTTGAGGAGATTACATACAATCAATTTCAAATTAAGGCCATAAGGCTACCAGCTAGTGAGTTTGAGGAAAGATTGGCAGGCTGAATGAAAGAAGGGATTAAATCAGCTTCTCAGTAAAAGTGAATTGCTACTTTGTGTTGAATAGTTAAGTAATAGAGGAGTGGGAAAGAAGACAAGAAAAAGGTAAACCCAGGGTTCAGAGATCATCCAGAGTGAGAGTCTCCCTTTCTCTCTACTGATAGAAATACATTGTCTCTGGTAAGTAAAGAATTCAGACTCTTACCAGACATGAATACCGTCAAAATTGGGAAACAAAAGTTGACTTTTCTCACAGGGGAACAATCCAAAGGTCTGTCACAGACAGGCTTCCCATTTTCCAAAGAACTGACTTCCCCAGAAGATTAAATAAAGAGAGACTAGAAATTGAAAAGAACTTATCAGATTCCCAGGCAAATACTTCTCATCCTTTCCTGCTCCATACCATGCAATATCCTAGAAGTTCCCTGTGAAAAAGAGCTGCTTGTCCTTTACACTTCTACCAGAAAAAACTTTTTATGCTCTGTAGAATAGATTTCTGATTATTCTTCTGCCTTTCAGAGTGATAACTACTCAGTAAACAGAGAAGAACAGGTTTCTATTAGCAACTTCACACACACACACACACAAAGACACAAATCTCTTGTGTCGGGATCCTGCCACCCTTCAAATATATTGTTAAGCAAACCAAACCAAATTTCAGGGGAGTCTGACACTTGGAAGTGTCAGGAATTCTGTATTGGATTTCATACAAATCCAAAGCTTTTAACAAGTCTTTGCATGTTAGTCTATCAAGGGACCTCATTTGCAGTACTTTGAAGAACAATTTGCATCTATCAAGTCAGAACTATTTTCTTCAGCCACATCAGTTGTCTTGAAGACCCCCTACCCAACTAGCAATGAGATCAGTATTCAGTGTGTCAGAAACAGTAAAATAATATGTATCAGCCAACAAGATCTACTCTCTCAACTAATATGTAACCAGTTTTAGCTAACTAACCTTTTTCAGTGCCACTGTGATCAGTTCTGCTCTACTGATTGCCTACATCTGATCATCCATTTTGTTTATGGAAGCCCACTGAAGAAAATAGTTTGCCAGGCATAAATAGGAAGTGTTTACAGGGAGACAGGGATTCTAGAGTGACTTTATAATTGAAATTTTGACAAAACTGAGGAGCAACAAAAGCGGCAACTCACAGTTCACAACTTTCCAAGCAAGATTTGATATAGAGTCTTCAATAAATGCTTAGAGTCTTCAATAAATGCTGTATATGGCTATTAAAAAACACAAGGCCCCTTCATGATTACTTTTAAATATAATTTTATAGGAGAAATTGCTTTTAAGACTCCTACCAAGCAACATTCTCCACATGCTCTTTCTGAAGAGCTGTCTACCATGAGTGGTTAAATGCATTGGGCTACACTGATGCGAAACTCAGTGAAAAGAAGAGAGAGAAAAGGAGACTGTGTGACTGACTAAGAAGAAAAATAGAAGCAAACCGTACTTTAGTATCTATTAAAAGTTGTAACTTTTTATTTCCCTCTTCTACTTTACAAAATTGACATACCTCTGTCTAGAAAAAAGAAAACAAACTGATCTGTGCTTGTTACCTGAGCTAGCCAAAATGCATAAAAAATTGAGATCACTGCTGTTCAAAGGAGATTAGGATAATTACAATAAACGTAAAATCAGGAGTTTTGCTGATAAAAGTCTGGATATTTTTCTGTTAGCCATCTGTCTGTCTTTGAACTGGTGTGCACAGTCAAGTTATTAGGGTGCCTCTGTAAGTCCCTTTCTTTCATGAAATCTTGCAGGGATGAACACAGAGGATCCAGTTATCTTTAGCTGAACGTGCATGTTGTTACAGCCAGAAAAAAACAACTGTGATAAAAACCCAGAAATTTTGAAGAGTCAAGACACAATAGCTATGCAGTGCCAAGAATATCTTTACAGTGAATCCTATATTTGTTCCCATTCCATGTTTGCCCTGTGATAGGGTCTTATATTCACACACTGGCTGTTTTGATCTGTCACAATGATTAGGGGACCTGGACCCCAGTGGGAACACAGGACCATGACACAGCCTATGTGTAACCATGTTCATGGGTATTTTTTCCCTACAGGATAAGTGTTCAAGTAATTGCAAAGGGCAGGCTTTTTTTATGACCCTGCCCCTTTCCTTCCTGATAATTTCCAATTTCTTTTAATGCCTAAGTCACTTAAAAATTCCTGTATTGGGTTTTCATGCCAGGGCTTATGCAGCACGGACACTTCAGGGGTGGGTTCAGCAAGAAGCCTCTAGAAGCTTCCCCTGTGTCCATCGAAGCCAATGACAGACAGCTCCAAGACGGACCTGTCGCTGGTCAAGGCTGGCACCATCAGCATCGGTGGCAACGACTCTCTTTTAAGAAGAGGGAGAAAGAAAATTGCAGCAGAAGAGCAGCCAGAGAGAGGAGTGAGAATATGTGTGAGAAACAGCTCTGCAGACAGCAAGGTCAGTGCAGAAGCAGGAGGAGGAGGAGGAGGTCGTCCCGGCACCCGAGCTGTGATTCCCCTGCAGCCTGTGGTGAAGATCATGGGTACACAGCTGTGCCCCTGTAGCCCATGGAAGACCCCATGCCAGAGCAGGTGGATGACTGAAAGAGGCTGTGACCATGTGGAAACCCTATGGTGCAGCTCGTTCCAGGCCAGTGGGGAAGAGGAAGAAGAGAAAATCGGGAGTGAAGTGGTTCCTGAGAGGAAGAGAGGGGTGGGGGAAAGGTATTTTAAAATTTGAATTTATTTATCCTTATCCTGCTCTGATATGCTTGGTAATAAATTAAAATAATTTCCTGAAGTCAAGCTTTTGCCTGTGGTGATAATGTGTAAGTGATGGCTCCCTGTCCTTATCTTGACCCACGAGCCTTTTTTTGTTTTCTCTCCCCTGTCCAGCTGAGGAAAGGAGTAATAGAGCATCTTTGGAGGGCACCTGGTGTCCAGCCAGGGTCAACCCAGTATATCTCCCCTTATCGTTCTGTTCCAAGGGCTGCCTTCACTCTCTCTTCCTGTCCTGCCCATGTATTTTTGCCTAAGTTATTTTTCTGTTCTATTTACCTGTATTCTTAGCTTTCACTCCTCACTGCCCTCCTTTCACCTAGCAGAGAAAGTCTTATAAACACATCAGGAATTGTCCACCTCATTTTATTCCCAACCCTGGTGCCAGAATGGTCTCCCAGTAGCAACCAGAGGGAGTATTGTTTATCTCTTTGTCCTTTTGTTGTTTATTTTTTGCATATGTTTGGAACAGAGATAAACCTAATTGAATTTAGCATGTCAGAGTACTATGACTCTCCTTTGATGAACTGAGATTCAGACAAGAGCTTGTTTTCATGAGGGTGGCGAAAGACACCATATGTGATTCAAAATGTGTAGATAATGGATGTTGTAAAGCGTCGTGACAAAACAGTTCTCAATTTCATTGCTATTTGATATCTAGTCTAACCAACATTTCCCTATGGTCCCTAGAAGCAAAAGATTTGTCATTTTGGCAAATGAGAATGATCTCTATGGATGATTTTCCACATAATTTCACCTTTATAGACTTTCATCATCACCATCTGAATGTTTCAGACCAAATGCATCAGATACTGCAGAAAAACAAGCAATGGAAAACATATTCTTCTAAGGCTATGCTAACAAGCAACCTTGAAAGTAATCAATAAATGCTTCTTCATTCACCTTTAGTATCCCATATGTGTGGAGAATTTCCATGCAGAAGATAGCTTGGACCATCTGTCCCGATCTTCTCTAATCCTTCATCACTTTGCCACTTTTACACTATTAATTTCATGCCAATAAAAATCTGTAGACCACACCATAAAGCTTTGTTGTCTGTATATTGATAGAATGATGGCAATTGGCAGGCCTTAGCATTTTCACTATAATACTCCTTATTTCTGTCATAAACCCCTAACACATTTTTTTTCATCCACATGTCCCTGTGTAAACTAATAATCCTGAACATTTCTCTTCACATTATACTGTTCACGAGCATGAAAGAATCTGAAACATGTTGATTGCCATCAACATCCAGAAGACCAGGAAAAAAGACTCCATCTGGAAGGAAAAATACTTTGCTGCTTGGTTAAAAACAACTACTTGTATTAACACAATAGCTGAAATTGTGTTAGAATGACTCCAGAGAAGGGCCACTGAGTTGATCAGAGGGACAGAGCACCTCTCCTATGAGGAAAGGCTGAAAGAATTGGGATTGTTCAGCCTGGAAAAGAGAAGGCTTTGGGACGACCTAATTGCAGCCTTCCAGTACCTGAAGGTATCTTACAGGAAAGGTGGGGCAAGACTATTTACAAGAGCAGGTGGTGACAGGACTAGGAGGAATGGGTTCAAATTGAAAGAGAGTAGGTTTAGATTAGATATTAGGAAAAAATTATTTATTGTGATTGTGGTGAGGCACCAGACAGGTTGCTCAGGAAAGCTGTGGATGCCGCATCCCTGGAGGTGTTCAAGGCCAGGCTGGATGGAACTCTGAGCAACGTAGTGGAGTTGAAGGTGTCCCTGTCCATGCCAGGGGGTTGGAACGAGATGACCATCAAGGTCCCTTTTCAAGCCAAACCATTAAAAAAAAAATAATAAAGAACTAATGTTCATTTTCACCAGACAGCAATTGCTCTTCCACAATATTTGATCTTCAGAATAAAAAAGCCTTCGTATCTGATTACACATGCCTTCAAAAATAAAAAAAAATAGCTAATAAAAAAACATATATTGAAAATTGCTTGCCTGAACAGTATTCTCAAATTCCTACTAATGGAAAAAAAAGCAAATTTAATTACTCTATTAGTCACTTTTTTCACATTTCCACTTTTTTTAGTAATAGTTTTCATTTTCACAGATGCTAGAAAAAAGCAGGAACAAAGAGAAACAAAATCAAATTATACTTTTTTGCATTGATTAGAAGTTTTTCTGTTCTTCTAACTGTTTCAGTATTTGTCCAATAATGACTCAATGAAATATTATATAGTAGGGATTGTGATATTAATTGACACATTGCAAACAAAGCATTTAAGTGAAGTTTCACTGGTTTTATTGGAAAGAGTCCTCTGAAGTCAACAGCAAAACTTCTGTTGATTTTGATAGAAACAGAACTGATCCCATGCTCAGTGACTTGCATCAGGAAATTATCAAGATTGTACCACAACACTGCTACCTTGTGGCATGACATAGAGCAAAATCATTATTGCTTTTGTGACATGCCTCTCCCTTCACTAACAGGGATGCCATGTGTCACAAAATGCTAACGCCTCATCTTACACTTGAAGGTATGATTCCCTTCCCGCTGTAAGTCTTTATATGACAATTAGTGGAAAGCTATGCCTATTTTATTCATTTTATGACTACAAAGTTTTAAAAGAGGATGTCAAATCACTTTCCCCTTGCAATTCCAATTCATAATTCATTAGTTCTTAAATATGTTAATTATCTTGCAAAATTTTGTAATGCTGATGTTAGGAAAATGGATATAGTTTTCCAATAATGACCTGAACAAGTTTGGAACTAGTTTGTATATCACAGATAAAAATACCCTTCCTTACTCCACTATATTTATGTCTCATTAGTTTATGGACCTAAAGCCCTCCAGGGATTGTCACTCACAAATCCATCTAATGTCTATGAGCTCTAAATTTTGCATTTGGATCTCTAATTTATCCAACAGATATGGAAAATCACATAGATAGAAAACTCCCTAGTGCCTACAAAGCTCTAGGTTTTAATAGAGAGGGCAGAAATAGTATAAGCATAACATTTAATATAAGCATGATGCTTAGCACATTAGTGGCAAGCTAAGCGTATCACCTAGGAGGAAAGACATTCACTATATTTCAGGTAAGTGGAATAGTATTCCTCCCAGGACTGTTGGCTTGTAACTATACATGGTTTAGTATGGTTGTGTGTTAATGCCTTCCAGTTCCTGCTGAAGAAGTTTTTTTGGTGGAACACTGTCAACACAGGTAAGTGAGGATCAGCTATTTTCTGGTAGCTCTAAACTTTGGGGACCAAGTGGTCACTGTCATTTCTCCACCACACATTATGGACACTGTTTTCATTTGCAAGCCCTATCCAAACAGGGCTACCATAAATGTACAATAATGGCAGAAGTTGAGCACACATTACTCCAAAACTCAAACCTACATGGAAGACTGAAAATGCTGTGCTGTTATTACTGTTCTACTATCTGAAACTTCTATTAAACATACATAGATTTAACCATTCTTTCAGTTTCCTACAGCATAACACACGGTGCAGTTGATGCATCCTAACAAGTATCTTTCCTACTGAGGCTGACGATCACATAACCTTGAAACAACTATTGAGGTACCTATAAAATAAAATATAAGCTTGATTTATTCATCCAAAAAGAGAGCTATGTCCTAACAGAATGCATGTGGCTGTACTGTAAAGTTTAGGAAACAGAACTGGACATGGAATTTTGCCAAGAGAAAAACTTTAGGAATGGATAAGAAGATAAAGGATAGTTATTTAGCTAGACTCTAAAAAGGCTGATTGCCAGCAGCAGTGTCTTAACATTGAATGCTAGATAAAAATTCCCAATAGACACTAAAATTCTGAAATTTGGTTAAATTAAAAATTTAAACTTAAACATTTATATTTAAATCCTCCTGTCCTGACCAGAGGAATTTAGTGAGATAATAATGTCTCTACCTCATGATTATTTGGGCATTAGCTGTGTATAAGACGCTTTTTCATAACAAATAAAAAATTCAAACTAAACGGGAAGACCTCATAGAAACTATTTAACTGAGTGGTTTTTACTAGAAAGGTGATATATGTTACGAAAGTATTGAGTAGTATTTAAAGATATTTTCTGTTTAAGGTCTCTCTGTTTAAGATCATAAGGCTTTTTTATACTCCCTTTACTCACAAAGATATAACTGAGTAGAGATTTCCTGGATGATTAAAGGTTTTTTTTGTTTATTTTTAAGGAGACTGAATTTTTACAGGGATTGTTTTATTTACCTATAAATGATGTGCTTGCGACGTATCATTTTTATTCTCAGTTCAGTCCTGTGAACCAGGAGATAGATACTTATATTATTGTTCTGCCTGCTCCGAGTTAAGATGAATTCAAATGTAATGTTACTGCCCTGATAAATATATTCTGAGTTGCATAACGTGCATAATATACGCTTCTATACCATAATTCTTTGAACTAATACTGAAGGTAGTGGATTAGGTGTTTTATAAAAGTAGTGTTTGTAATAAAGTTTGCTGGCAGTAGCAACCTAACAGCAGATGGGGTTTTACAAAGAGCACATAATGATGACTCATTGCAGTAGGTACATGTGGATCCCTTAGATCTTCTTTCAGTTTAGTTTGTTCTTTGATTTATACAGTGATTACCTAGCTACATAATTATTTGAAAAAGCAAGCAAAAGTGATGTCAGCCATCTGCTAAATTACTAGTAGATATAAGCAAGATTTGTCTTTCAGAAGTAGATTCTTTCCTGTAATGCCACTTACTGATGTGAAATTAAATACCCGTGGTTTTCGCCTGATATGCTCTCTATTGTTAAATCAGCAAGTGATGATAGACTGATAAAATACATTTTAGAAATGTATCAGTGGGGAAGAGAGGAAGACAGTTTAATGATTACAATACTGAATTGAGTTTGAAAATCTGGAACTGCTATTCACAAACTCTTTACATGTCCCTAAGCATGTATCCCTCTCTCTGTCTCAGTTGTTCTGACATGGAAATAAGGCTCATACTGCTCCGTGTCACAGAAGGACTGTGGAGAAAATAAAAACTCCACATAAATAATTGATAGGTAGTTTAACCTTCAATAAATTATACTTTACTATGTTGATCCCACTCTATCTCCTGATACAAATAAGTAAATCAGTCCCTTCTAATAAACTGCAATTACTTACCTAGAGGGGAACACTAGGAAGAATATTTGAAGGTGTTAGTAAGAGTTCACATGCTCATTGCATTTTTTATTCAGACCCCCCCCATTCTTGAGACCTGCCTTTAACTTCTGAAGCAATGGGAAGTTTTCTGTTGAGCCTCAGCTCCAACAATTCCGCTACACACACTCTTCCAGCCTGCTCCTCATCCCCAGCTGGCCCAAGGGAAAAAAATAAAAACGAAAGCAAACAGAAAAAAGGAGTGCCCAGGGAGTGTATGATATAAGCAATGCAGACCTGAGTTTTGACTGAGCGTTGATCAGTTTCAGTTCAATTACACTGACAGTTTCCCAAAGCATCTTACATAACCCCAAACTATCCAACGAAGTTGCCTATAGAAGATAAACTATAAATGGAGGAACACCTGAAGCATACACTGTTTTTCTGAAAGAAGTAGAAGATTCTAAATGTGGAGGTTTTGCAGACTCTTGTTTCACTTCAATAGATTTGTGCACTGTCTCTGGTGGGGTAGTATTCGTGGCGTCTGTTTCTAGAGTGCAAGTATTCATAAACATTTTTTTTTCAGATTAAGCACCACTAAATTCTTTCCCTACTTATTTCTTTTTTCACAAGGAATTTTAAAAACAGTTTGAATTTACTAAACAGATCTCAAAGACTGAGGTTGTTTATGTGAAAATGACAAGTATGAATACCATTTTTTCAGATTTTATATACAAGACAACAGTCAGCTTAAATGAAAACAACTTAACTCATTGCTAGCTTAACAACATTGATGGCAGTGCATTTAAAGGAAAAAGGAATCTGTTCCCAAATTACTGCAGTGATATACTTTTCTGTTTCTGAGTGACACCATGTATCTCACTCTGTTTATCTCAATGTAGGAGAATATCAAAGAATTAAATAAACCAATCAAGGATAAGAGATTTAATCGGAAGACAGAAGGAATGTTCATGACTTTACTGTTAGAGTAATGTGTAAGAAGGAATACATCCACCTGGAGCCAAATGCAACAGTTTTGCCTACATTTGCTCAAAATCTTGCCAGATTTCATCCATATGAGATTATTCAGGTTACGCAATTACATCTGACTCATAAAATATTTTGATGAAACATATTTCAACATTTTCCTATGAAGTGTTATATGTTTAAGAAATAATGTCCTATTAGTAACCAGCATATTACACAGGACAACAGAATCATGGATCTGAGGCATATAGACCAACAGGTAAGGGAATTATAGCTAAAGGTACATCAGGTCTGAGGGTTTAACACATTAGTTTCAAACCTGCAGAAATTCAGACTTAAAAATAAAGACATCTCTTCTACTACTATTCTAGCTCAAAAAAAATATTTGAAATTCAGCTGAAACCTCCTGAAAGGAAGGTTTCATCAGGAAGAAACTTTGAGAAAGCATATTAAAAGTCTATCTATACCAACAATTACCTTCCAAGTATTCTAGCTACAACTGGTAGTGTTTCTTATTTCAAAGTATATTTTTTCTTCCTGGTTGATAAAAGAACATATTGGGATCACACACTCCTTCTACCAAAGATTTTGCCACAAAAATTATTCCAATATCCCTATTTCAGTTAATCTTTGACCTCATAATATATCCTTTTATTATAGTATAATGAGCCCACTTAAGCTGGAAGTCTTGTCAGCTTTGCAAGGTTTAATAATCAAAGATCAGCACATAATATCTCAACCCCTAAATTATTTAGAATTTTATATACCATACCAAATATATTTGATGCCTGTAAAGTGATGCAGTAGAAATAACAACAGAAAGACTCATGCTGTTGCACTTGAAAATTTAACACATATACAGGGCTGACAAATAAGCAGAGGTCATAATGTGACTCCAGGATATGTGTAAATCACCCTAATACCAATGTTAAAATATGTTTATTTTTTGCATAAGTCCATTTAAGGAAGAAAAGGAGAAGTTAAACTGAGGAGGGAGGAGAATAAATGATAACACTGAAGGATGAAACAGAAGTATATTATCTGTGTGGACGGAAACTAAAGGCAATGGATGAAAGCAGCATCAGCTGGCACAGGGCACAGAAGCTCTAGCTAAAGCTCTTGAGAACTCTAAGTGAATCCTTCATAGGGCACTCAAAGCTATTGCCTCCAGCTCACAGTCCAGTTTCTGCTCAGAAGACTAAGTATCAACTAGCCTTAAAACTCTTAAAACCTCTCATATGTATTTTTGGATCCATTAATTGTGTGGTCAAGTAGAGAAAACACCGTCCTGGAATGCAGAGGTCAGCCATGAGCTAGTGGTCACTGACTGCATAAAGACTTGGGCAGTCTCACATCTGGTAGGTGAGTTGTAAGGAGAAAACCTGGTCCTATTACTTGATTCACACAAGAAAAAGAAATAGAGTTACATGTTATTGCTACATATAAACACGAAAAAGAAAAGGCAAAATGGTGCCAAAATTAAAAGGGTGAGACTAATGGAAAAAAGCTTCTTAGTGTTCCACATTAGAAAAAAAGTTGTTGACCAAGTCTGATTAATTTGCACAGTAATCTTCCTGGCTCAGCCTCAGAACTCCTCTGCCTCACAGACTGAATGTTAGGCCACATGAGACCAACAAATATAAATCTCTGCTGCCAGAACTCCAAGCTTTCAAGCCACTAAAATTCTAGGTCTGACTCAGAACATAATTGGAATTAAAAAAAAAAAAAAAAGGTAAACTAGATATTCATGCGTAATTCATGTGGGGTTTATCTTCTTTATTTATTATGTAAATATCTAATTTCCCTACAGAAATCCACACTAACTTCATATGTTGGTTGATTTTTACGTACCTGGCAACCACAAGGTCACAGGGAACTCAGTACAAGGATCCAGTTTCTTTTTTTCTAGGAACACAAGCCATCTTCAACATAGTTGTAAGTTGTCATGTACAAAAACAGTGTTCCCCTGTTGTCATTAAAATGCGCACAAATTAATTCCTCTTCCATGGTGAAGAAATTTTTGGAATAACAGTTTTATGGAGACAATCTACATCTTGGAACCTTTTTTGCATCAGTTCCCTACACATGAATGATCACGCATTTGTGTTTGCAGAATTACTTGCATTAGCAGAATGTGACTGTGACTTGTGTTTGTCCTCATAAGAGAAAAGAATGACAATATCATTGGAATAGGAGGGACAGATGGCCACGCAAAAGTGCACGCACTCCAGTGCCCAAATCTCAGCTGCCCACCCTCAGCCACAATCCAAACTGAGTGTATGGGTGAAGTTTCTTAAGACCAAAGCCAAAAGCTTGAAGTTTTCAAATTCTCCAGGGGAATTCGGAAGAATGCATTTATGTTCTCTAACACTACTAAGACACCTATAATGTTGCTTACAGATTATGTCTATTATATTGCTTTAATCACCACTGTCTTTGAAATAGTTTTGCCTACATTGAGCTTTCATCCTAAAAAGTCTAATTTACGAAACATGAAGTTATAAAGTGTAAAAATGTATCTACAGGCAACCAGCAAAAAACAGATTTACCCATGAATGCACGGCATCATCTTCATAACTAGTGTGCTACTGCAAATACATTTGATTCAACAGCTCTGTAAGTTACAGCAAAATAATTGTTAATGATTCAAAGTCTGCATCAACACACAGTGGTTTTATATTTAAACTTATATCTTGTTAAGTTCTACTTTTTTTTGGTGTGGACTTAACATTGTATTTTCTGATGAGGTATTTCTATGAGTTAAGCCCATGACAGTCCACTAGTATTTGCAGGAGCATTTCATTCTACCTTTTACTTTAGAAAAATATCACAGAACCATAGAATGGCTTAAGTTGGAAGGTGCCTTAAAGATCATCCATTTCCAAATGTCCTGTCATTGGCAGGGACACCTTCCACTACACCAGGTTGCTCAAGTCCCCATCCAACCTGGCCTTAAACTCTACGTAGGATATGTAATGAAGATAAGCATAGAGTATATAAAATTTGATCATCAAATTGCAAATCTGTAAATTTCTGAAATATTAAAAATGCATATAGTGACTTTTTATCAATTTCTGTCTTGTTTCCAGACACAAAAAATTGTAAAATTTCATTCAAATGAAAATGAATATGATTTAATTCATAAAAATGATTCTCTGAAACTGCAGTGTACACAGAATTTACCTTTTATTCATGCAATAAAACCTACAGAAACTACTTAGAGATTTTGCTTTCAGAGAAATGTCTCTTTGTAGTAATAAACTTAAAAAAATTCCTCGTTCAGGCTGCTTTGACTATTTTAGCAGTAGAACTTTGTAATTACTAATAAAAAAAATTCCATCAAAAAGTATCATTAGAGCTGCTGACAGCTAAACATAGAATAAAAGCTTCACATTTAAGTATTTCAGGGTGTAGTAACACCATTTTAAAACTGTCTCTGTATTTGGAAGTGATAAAAATGCTCCCATTTCCAGGTTTCTTGTGCTTCATGGTAAGAAACTGATGATTCATTCTTACTTGCTGCTTTGGACAATTCATGTGTACCGAGCACAATCCATCCTTGCAAAGGAATACAGGAGTTTTTATGTCCCTTTCAAACACTGAGCTTTGTGTTCTTCTGAGTAGCAATTGTAGCACTCTCACTCTATTGAGCTAATAGAGATGTGTTTTTTTGCTGTACATAAGAGCTGAGCTTAGAAACTGAAGTATGAAATTTCAGTTTATGAGGAGATATGTTACAATTTCTAGCAGAGAAGTCGGCAGTGGCAAAAGATATCATCCTATTTTAAAAAAATTATGTGCGTGGTACATAAAAGTCCATTAGAATGTTTGATTCTTCCTTTTTTTCTTTTGACAGATGCAATTTTCATCGAGAAAATGATCCCCTGAAGAAAAGAGATGGAGATGAATCCAGTGATTCAAGGATGTTTAGGAAATGTCTTGTGCAATGGGAGTAATTCATACAGATAGGTCCTTCAGGAGAAATCCTTAAAATCATCCATATGTTTAGAAAGACATTATAAACACCTGTTACAAAGTTGACACCTTAGGAATTTTTTTAAGGTTACAGCTTATATTCTTACAAAGAGAGCTCCAACTCATTTCCAGTTGCTCCTGATCTGTATTGCCATATTCTCAGCTAGTCTGTATGAGTAGGGGAATCTCTTCCCATAGCGGGGAGAGCCTGAGCTCTACAGGAAGGGAACAAACTTGAGTTTGGTGTTTTCCTCTCTCCATCTTCATTTGTAACCGTAGTCCCAGCTCAGTTAAGCTGTACGGCATTCTAGATCAATCCCCTTGTGAATTCATTTAGATATTTTGAAGCGTTCAGTAGGTGAGGTATAGGAGTGAGAAATACAGCATATATTTGCAGGGAACCGATCCTTCAGCAGGAGTCTAAATCCCACCAAAAGCAACAAAAAAGAAGAATTTAAGTGCACTGTTTGCCTCAGGCCCTCAGAGTTAAATCATGACTTCAGTGGAATCCTAGGGAATTTTGCCAAAAATCTACTTCATTTAAGTAAAAGAAAAGCACTAGATTATCCACTAAAAGATAACCACCCCTGATTCAAATGCAGCAGCTCTGCCTCCTGAAATCATGATATATCAGGATTTTTTAACAACAGTTTTTAGGGAGAACACAAAATCAGAAACAAGTTACACAGCTGAAGAATGAATGGACATGCAGGCATTTTTTTAGCACACTATGATTTTAAACTTTTACTCACGTTTAGTTCTTGCTCTTTCAAGTACTAGAGTAAACTATCTGTAAAGTAGAAAGAATTTAAAACATCGTTTTTTGAAAAACAAGAGAAACATGGGTAAGACAGACAAATGCCCAGAATGAATTTGGTATGACTGACCTTGATTTGGCAGAGAACGAGAGAAGCTTTGACTGAAGAGTCACTTGATGTCCCTACTCGTTGTATATTTTTATGATTTCTATGAAAAATAAAAAAGTGAAGCAAACTTTAAGCAACTGCTTGCAGTCATAACACTACTTTACGTCTAAAAAACAGCTGTTCTAGTATTTGAATTATCATCATAAGGCACAGTAATTCAAGAAAATATAATAATAAAGTCACCTATAACACAAAGGTTTTCCCTGGGAAAATCTGATCCCATTACTTAAGATATACTACTCTTTAGTGTGTGTATATGAAGGTCTTTATATTCACTGAATGTGAAATTTTTTCTAATTCTGTGGCCAAAATACTTTAGGTGAATGCTAAGCTTGCAAATACATTAACTTGTATCTTGAATATTTGCACACAAATATAGGACAGACTTTGAATTTCTTATAAAAGGACATTCTTCTAATTCCCATAGAGAAAGAGTAGACCACTCAAGCTGATACTTTAGGCAGCAGTTGCATCACTTATTCTGTGTCATGTAGGGAACAATAAAGTAATACATAAATATTTATTATCCCTTGAAATATTTTTAATTATTATTAACTTATAACAAATTACTCACTGGAATGTTCTATTCTATTTAAATAAGATGGTAATAATATGATTAATCCCATTATACAATGAGTTTCATTATCCAAAACCACAGTTAAACAACCAGCGGTGGTCCTGTTGGACCGAAAGGTCTTGTCTGAAAAGCACTGCTAATGTTTGTCAGAGCCAGAAATCCTTATCCAGTAATGAGGGGTGCTTAGGTGTTAGAGTTAATATCTCATTTTTCAGCCATTCCATGAAGCTAGCCAGGCTAGGAGCTGACATAAAATTTCAGTAAGTGCTCAGAAGCTTTAAATCTGTGATCTCATTGAACTCAGGATCTTAGGAAATTGTCTGTGTTCATAGTAACAAATTCTGTCTCTATTCATAGGAGATAAAGGAGAAAAATCTCACCAGCTCTGCTGCATGTGTCAACAACTTTCAGCGCAGGTTAAACTGTAAGCAAATCAGTTCTCTGTCTGATTTCAAGCTTTTAATTTCTTCCACAATTAGCACTAGCCTGAGGGGATTCCACAAAAAGAAAATTAGAAGGCAGTGTCTTATCAAGCAGAAAGGACAGGAAGGGGAAAGAGGGAAGGAGGAAGGAGGAAAAGAGAAAGAGGAAAAGTGTTACCAACTAGCTCTGTGAATTTTGCGTTATATCAACAATGTCTAGTATACAAATGCTTTGGGGGAAATACATTTATCAATATATTTTTAAGACATGATTTATTTTTTCACACATGTTATTACATGGACTAGGATTGCTTATGTCTTATGTGGTTTGTAAAAAAAATGTAGTACCTAATATAAATTGAGACAAAATATTTGATCATAAAGCTGAAAACTGTCTGATATTATAGGTAAGGAAGAAAGTAATACACACCTTAATTTCCCACTTCCCCCCTTTACACTCACCTTTCTGTCAATGTAGATCTTAAATAGAAAGTGTCATTTTACTTTAACTATTAATACAAACCAAGTAGTATGTCAAACTAAAAAAACCTCTGTATTTCTTTTATTACTAAAATAGACAAACACAATTATGTATGAACTATGACATAAATGCTTACCAAAACACCTAAAAGGTGTAGCTGTTCTGTGTTTTAATACATAAACTCCGCAATGTGGAGAATAACACAAAATGAAAAAAAGAAGACAGAATTCATTTGTCAAACTAATTGAAAACTGATCAATGAACAACAAAAAGAATACCCCTGGATTTTTCCCACAGGATTTTCCTGTGTTATCCCGCAAACTTCTGGGAAACTTGTAAAGAAATAAAACAATAGGGTACCTCAAGATTCCTCCGCCATGGCAGTTAAAACCTCATTCTAGTGGCTCTGGAACACCCAGTGTGTCTCTGAGTAGGCACAAACTTCACCAATCAGTTGACAAAATGTTGGTACAATTTCTTTTTAAGACCAGGTCTCTTGGCAGGCATTTACATTGCACTGTGAACTGCATTAGTTATTTTTCATAGTTAAATGTGAGTTTACAAAATAATTGCCCAGTTTTAGTACACAGAGTATAAGTTCTGGTACCTTAAAAAAACATTAAAAGCTCAGTGAGGTTTACTATTTGACAAATATCAGCTTTCAACTCCAAGTTCTTTTTGTAGTGAAAAGAAATTAAAAGCTGCAAAAACTGTGTTACACTGTGAAAAGTCTTTTTCTTTACTTAAACTGAACTGGAAATCATCTGAACTGTTAAGTGAAATGGCACCAGGGACAACAAACATCTTAATTTCTGAGTAAATGAAACACATACCGAAAATATCCCCAAAGACTAAATAATGTGGCTAAAAACATGAACTCAAAAGTATGGCGTTTGACAATGATGTGGTTTTTCGGATCTAATTTAGAATATATTTTTTATTATATTAGGATTCTTACTGATTGAAATTAGACACTGCAGAGTACTGCATTGTAGCTAAAGTGATATACTTTATTTTAAAGTTTAAATTAATGGAGCTCCGTTTTTGTAAGGAAAAATGAGCTTCGTTCAGTTATGCAGTATTTCAGGCTAATCTTCAGAAGTACTGATTAAGTAATTGCACTGTAAAAGAGCCCACGTTCTGCTTCTGACTCCAAATGAAATTTTCTTCCTAGAATAAGAGAAAGTTTTTTCCAAGAGCCTGAAATCTCTCCTAATGATTTTTTCCTTAGAGGTCACTTGAAAAGTTTTTGACCTTGAAAAGTATCAAAGCCAATATTTTTCTTATTAAAAAAAAAAGAAAAAAAAGGAAAAG
This sequence comes from Cnemophilus loriae, assembly GCA_013397755.1. Classification (NCBI taxonomy): domain Eukaryota; kingdom Metazoa; phylum Chordata; class Aves; order Passeriformes; family Corvidae; genus Cnemophilus; species Cnemophilus loriae. Next base: position 4,996,112 of record VZTF01004373.1, on the reverse strand, counting down.
AAAAAAAAAGAAAAAGGAGATCATGCTCTCCAGTACCTTAGCTATCAATGTATTTTGTGTCATGTTAAAAGGATCTCATGAAAATTCTAATCCATCCAGTACAATATAATATATAAATCATGTCTAATCTCTTATTTTCTGCCAAAGGATATATTGATTCTACAGAATGATAGCATTTGTCTTTTAAACATATAGCATCTTTCTGGATACATTTTGCCACAAAGTGTAGATGATGATTATAGATAAGCTCAAAAATAGCACATAAAGGACATGGCAAAAAAACCACCAAACATTAAATTCTGTTGTATGATTTTGAGGATAATGGGGAAAGCTGAAAGCCATAGCTATGTTTATGTTTTCTGTACAGCAACAGGAAATGGCAGTAAGTCACACAGCCTCACTGGAGATTCAGAATAAAAGTGTCAAAATGGGGAGAAAGGAGCAGAGGAAATAATTTCGAAAAGCACAACAATCTATATAACAATCATAGTGAAGTCAGACAACTGTGAACCCCAGTTTCAGATGTTAGAATAACTGAAAGCAACTATTGTTGCTTCAATAATAAAGGCACTTCCATATACAGAATCTTGATGCCTGATGGCAATTATTAGGATGGTAGATGGAGGAAGAGAAAGAGCAAAAAGTCATTGGTCCTTCAGCTATCTGCCCTTTAACAAGCCAGTGGTTCTCCAGTGTGTCGATTATCAGAATGGCATTGCAGGGACATATTTCAACACAACAGGGTAGTCTTTACAAGAAGAAAAGTAATCAGAAACTGATTTGACTCAATGGACCAAATCCTTCCCTCATGTTGCTTCAAACCACTCGTATTTTCAGAACAACCTGATACACTAGAAATGCATGTTTCCCTCTGTCAAGTGAACATGGTCTACCTGCAGAAAGAATTTTCAAAGGCTTATCTCAAAAATAATGAAGTACAAACCTCATACCAAAAGAGTACGGTTTTGTTTTATCAGGAGAGAATTTTAGATGACTTCCTCTTCCTGGATGAAAAGAGATAAACAAATTTCAGTGTTGCATAAGATGAGGATTGGCGAGGAAGGCAAAACAGCTGATTAGTTTATAAATGGTGTGATGAAGATAATACGACTTTTCTAAACTCATACAAGAATGCTATTAAACATTAGGCACTAACTAGGAACTAAATACTTCTGAACACATATTTTCACCCACTACATTAAAAGCAAAGGTCTAACTGAAAATAATGGGAAAGGTGCAAACGCCTTAGCAAAACTAAATTTTCAGATACTAAATGTAAATTACAGTGCTTTGATTTGGGATGGACTGAACGCATGCTTACATGTGAGCATACACCTCAATGTCAGCTGAAACAGAAACATTATGAAGTGTTGTTTTTTTACTGGAAGTTAACCCAAGTGCTTTTATTCTGTGTGAGAAACAATCAATCCAAGTACTGCCAGATACTGCTAATGCTTTGCAATATATCAAAACCCCTTTGGTTTTATTTACAAAACCTAAACAATGACAAGAAAAGCCAATGCAGCCAAGAGAGCAGCACACTTATTACAGGATATCGAATATATGAAACAAACCATAAAGACAGTTCTAGATATTTCCCATGACAAGGAAAGAAAGTCTTATTTTAGGTATTAGCCCATATTTTTTTAATATTGAAAATATACATGACCTTTATTCATTTGTTTATATATTTAAAGAATATCTCTACTTTGTCTCTACAAGCATGCATGTAAATGTAGATATATATAATTTTGTATGTGTAAATATATAAATGCATATGCATATGTGTCTTAATTTTATTATATATTCACGTACATCTTAATTTTGAATCATCTGGGTTTTAACAGCCTTTTGGTTATTACTTCTCCTTAAATTACTGATATTGTTTCCTAATTTTAAAACTAGTTTAATCTAATCACTTGTGAATGGCAGTGGCTGGAGAATTTGAGAACAGAATAATTTTTCCTTAATGAGTGATCTACTCACAGTGAATACAGAACACAGCCAAAAGCATTACAATAGATAAAATATATGTAAAGTGCAGTTTATTAATGATTGATCAAAGTTCATTTCAAATCATTGACCTGTATCAGGATATTGTTCTGATATTAATACAATATCCAGCCCAAGACTGAAAAATACTGGCATGTTCATAACTACTGCCATATAGGAAATAACCCATAAAATAAACTGTGACCATAAATAATATGAACATATAAAAAAATATTGCCATTTTCCGTATTTGCACACATGAAAGATTCTAATAGATTTATTGTAAAAATTGTTCTGCATACAGTGTACACATCATGTGGGGAAATATATTCAAGCTATTTACAGAAATCAGAGTTCGATTTAGGCTACTGTGATTTTCCAAAGAAAATGTCTTCATTTAAATATATATATGAATAGCAGATTGCAAAACTGAATAATTCAGTCAATAAATAATATCAAGAGACAATTCCATAGCTCACAAAATGTGCTATATTATGAGCTAGCTGATGACTCAACGAACTCCATCCACAAAGTAGCTTTGTTTTGGAACCTAAATAATCTGTTAAGATAAAATGTATTGTTATAAAAGGACTCTTCATTATACACATGTCACTAAAAGGCCCTTTATAATACAATATACTTTGAAGAAAACAACCATATTTCAATAATTTTCCAGACAGTAGCGAGGAGATTTACCAATGGGACAAATAGACGTGCAAAACATTTTTATTCTGTCTTGAACTGTTCTTCCAATATTCTAAACAGAATGTTCCTTAAAGTCCTGAAATTCTAAGGTTTCAAATCTAAAAGAGGTTTGAATGACAGTAAGCAAATTCTCACATTTAACATTTTCCAGAAATCCGAAAACAATACAAAGTTCTTGAAAAGTATTGCTTACTCAGTCTTTACATTTACATCTTCAATTTGTTCTCACAGAAAAAAA